>JAKSZP010001913.1:0-53331 GCA_022478985.1 Massospora cicadina | reverse complement strand
AGATTATTGATCTGTAGATTAAGACGATCAATAGAGTCTTGATTTTTCTCATTTTTCGCCCATTGGTCCTCAAATTGTGTTTGCCAGTAATTGATTTTTTTGGTGTATTCATCCTTCCAATTAATCTGGGACACAGTCATTTCAGTATTCCCATTGGGCCTGGCGATGGTTCTGAATACTTGATTGGGATACTCCCCTGTTCAGCGCAGTCGCCATCTGCAGTCCCAACCATGAGCGCCACTTGTTGAATTTTGGGTTCTGCTTCAGAGGGCTGGTTCCTCTCCAAGCTTGGGATAAAGCTTTGGGCATCTATTGTGTGGAGACAATAGACAGGATGATGATTTAGAATTTAAGATATGACTTCTTAACTTTTCTTTCTCGTTGCAAACACTTTTGCAACCCATTCAATTCAAGACTAAATCTAGTTTGATAATCTCATAGAGGGGATTAGTCTGCGCCCATGTCTGGGAGCAGTTGGGCAAGCAAGGCAAGAGGAGCAGGCGGAAGGCCCGCGGCCTCTAACGTTCAAAAACGCCCTGGAGAATCTGGCAGAATAGAAAAAAATCTAAAAAAACTGGCGGTCACAATTTCCCCAGAGATACTCGCATGGCAAGCACAATGCAACCAGTACATCAACACGCCACATTCCCAGCCACTTTCGTCGGTGGAATTCAGAGTCCATGTGTATCTGGACATCCAAAAAATGGCCCTATGGGAAAAATTTTGTGAAGATGTACACAAAATTTTCCCGACCGCGGTGTACGTTGCACCTCACTCCATGTCACGCGGTTGGCTGGACCTAGGTTTTGAAAGCAAAATAGCAGCAGACAAGGCTGCAGCGGTGCGCGTAGTGGTCGACCTCCCTGAAGGGCAATGGGTCATCAAAACTAAATGCACCAGATGGACAAAATCAAACCAAATTTTCCTCACGTTTGACTTTTTGCCTACTACGGTAAAACGTGACATTTTGGAGCAACACCTGAAAGATGGTCTCGCCATATATGGCAAAATACAATCTTTCGAAATGCAACGTTTCACGCTGATGCCACACCTGTGCACTGGCAAAGCCATCGCAGTTCTGACCCCAACTGAGGAGATCGCGAAGGACCTAACCCAGATCTTGCACTCCACCTTTATTGACATCACAGGGCACACCACCCACCCATTCTGGGTAACCGTGGACAGCGCGCCCCCCATTTGCACCCACTGTGATGCGTTCGCCATAAGGCACACACATGCCCCATCAAAGAGGGCGTTACATTCCAAGAGCACCCCTCGGTGGCCATAGCCAGTGGAGAGGCGCACTACGAACCAACCGCAAGCACCAAAGAGGCCTTCCCGTGGGGAGCACAAGGCTGCTACCTATTGGTAAAGCCCATCTCCCCGCAGGAGCAGAAGAAGGCCAAGCAGGCCCATAGGACCACGGCCAAGGAAGCGGCCAAGGTCACCACCACCATCCCACACTCACAACGCCAGGAGGACATGGAGACCTTCACAGTGGAAGCAACTCGGCAATCCATCAACCAATCAGATTGGGAGGCCCAAGCTGAACAGGCCACTCAATCCGAGGATCCAATGGGAGATTCAATCTCACCCAATTGCTGCACCCAAGCCCTGGTCAAAACTGACTTGGGACCTATCCCAACTGAGAAATTTTTTTGCCCCACTCGACGGTGCACCGAACTTATCCGCACCGCAAAAAATTCGTCCAACGTCGGGAAAACAAAAAGCAAAGGCCAAAGCCAACGCGACTTTTCCGCAAAAATTAACAAAAACCCCAATAGCGTTGCTGCTAATACCCGCGCTGCTGTGAAAGCCCATGGGGACCTGGAAGAGGCTGGTGGGCCAGGGGGCCCACCCCCTCGCACCTAAGGTGCGATGGGGGAAACCTTCACTCTAGGGACGCTGAATATTGCCAGACTCAAGGCCTCCCCGTCCTGGGCTAGGAAACTGAGTTTTTTACAAAATAATTTACCCATGGATATCCTGGCCATCCAGGAAACCCACTGTCCACGAGGTTCCGAGGAAGCTTAGAAAACAATGCTCCTACCATCCCTATCCTTTTGGTCGAAGCACTGTGGGGTGCTAATTCAGAAAAATAATTTTTCAAATTTACATCTTCAGAAACATTCCTAAATGACTGAGTGCTCGTTGTCACCTTCTCATGGGCTGATGTTGCACACACAATCATCAACATTTACGCCCCAAATGGTGCACAAGAGCGTCAGGAATTTTTCTTGTTGGTCAAATCCCTCCCGCTACCCCCCAATTCTTTCCTAATTGGCGACATGAACTGTTGGCTAACCTCACCAACGGACCGGTGGCCGCCCTCACCCCACGCCCCACAGGGTCACATAGAACTACGCGTTCTAAAAGCCACCCTTGGGTTAATGGATGCGCTGCCATGACATGCCCCACTGCTCAAAAACATGACATGTCCCCACATCCACAATGGCCAATTAAGGTCCATGACCCACATTGACCTTATTCTAGTGCCGGCGAAATTCCAACCCCACATCTCCCACTTCAAAACAATGAAAATGGAATTCTCCGACCACTGACTGGTCTCGATAACATACCACTTACCCGTCACAGTTGCAAAGGCCCCACATTGGTGCAAAATCCGCCCCCCTGAGCTCGCATCACCAGGATTTTCCACGTGGGTGGAAGAGGCAACTTTGGCAAAATCATTTGTTGCACCATTTTGCGCGGACCCCATTTCCACATGGGCAACTTTCAAAGAAGACACAATCTGCCACTATTGCCATCTCTCATCCAGACACTCACGAGCCACATCGGTGGTTATATCGCATGCGCTGGCAGAATTGGCCCACTTGGAGTCCAACATTCCAGCCTCAGGATATAGCCCTGCATGGGGCCAGAAGTGGGTGGAGGCAGCAGCCCACCTCAACGCACTTGAAAGGCAACACAAACATTGGGTTTGTGTCCAATACAGGGCCACACGCATCACTAAAGGCGACAAGTGCACCGCATACTTCTTCAGAATCTTTTGTACCACGCCAGAGCATGGCCTGCACACAGGTGTGAAGATTGGATAATTCTATTGTGGACACACTGGCTGAAGTGGCAATCAAAACGCAAAGATATTACTCTGAGTTATACTGAGCTGAACCAATCCAGCCAGCCAAAATGGTGGAATTTCTTGACAGAGCTCATATCTGCACCATTTTCCGATACCCATAAATAATGAATTTAATTACTCCGAATGAATTATAGACAGCCATTCGCAGTGCGCCAAACCAAAAATGCCCAGGCCCAGATGGCATTCCATATGAGTTCTACAAAAAATATTTTAAATATATATCCCCATTGCTGCTAGCCTCACTCAACCAAAGCCTGTTGGAAACGCGCCTCCTACCAGGAGGACATGAGGCCTTTACAGTCACACTCTTCAAGAAAGGGGATAGGCTAGACTTAGCCAACTGGCGCCCCATTTCTCTAACAAACACAGACACCAAAATTTTAACAAAAATCATGGCTAACCGTTTAGGGACTGTAGCATCTGCCACCATCTCTCCAGAACAATTCAGTTTCATCCCCAGAAGGTCGATTTGGGATAACGTGCACTCTGTGGCTAATGCATGTCAGTCCACAGCCTCAGGGCACTTGTATTCTTGGACCAACAAAAGGCCTATGATAGAGTAAACTGGGAATACCTTAGGGCCTGCCTCCAACAATTTAGCCTACCTCCCCGCTTCATTAACTGGGTGATGCTGCTCACGGAATCTGCAACAATGGCTGTGCGCGGCCCAGGTTTCCTAATGGAAGTAGTCCGTCCTCAAAGGGGCCTGCGACAAGGGGACCCCCTGAGCCCACTCTTATACAACTTCAGCCTTGACCCACTACTGCGAAATGTGAATGCCCAACTCACTGGGGTCCATGTGCCAGGCCAAACCCCAGTCAAGATGATGGCATTTGCAGATGATTGCGTGGTGGGGGTGTCTAATAACAAAGATGCATGCGCGCTTGAAGCCCTCATCCAGGAATATTCCCGGGTAAGCAACGCAGCACTGAACGCCTCCAAAACTGAAATCATCCTCCTTGGTCAGTTTCAGAACTGCTGGGCCCCAGCAAGTAGTTCCCAACCCAGCCCATCTGCTCGCCCAAGTCCACGCCTTACTAACTCAAAACACACTGCTCCACTGGTGCTCCCCTTTGTGCCGCGACCTACCATAGGACCGGTACGCCATCTGGGCGTGTGGTTGGAGGCAGGAGGATACGCGTCAGCAGTAATGGAGTGCCATATACTGGACAACGTGACGAAGCGAATCGCCTCTCTCAGATCCCACCCTACTACCCTCACTGGCAGGGTTGTTCTTGCCAACTCTATGCTCCTATCCAAAGTCTGGTTTGGAGCCCACGCCATTCCCTTCTCCCCAAGCTTCTTCAAATCCCTGTATGCTTTGCTACAAGGTTGGCTTTGGTCAGGCCGCCCTCCACCAGTACGGCTAGAGGTCATGTTTGGCCCTCATCATCATGGTGGCATGGGCCTACTTGACTTCAAAGCCCATGCCGCCAAGATCCTAGGCACCTGGATTGCGGCCGTCACTGCTCCTACACTCCCATCCCAACACTGGTCCCGCGCGGCCCGCTCCAACTTCTCCTGAGCCTTGGGCCTCAACAATCCATCAAACCCCCACTCCCTGATGAAATACCTCGCATCACACACATCAGCCACAGGTCCTCACGGGACCAAAACCCACTAAAAAAATGAATCCTACTCTCCATGTGAAGCGCAGAGTGGAGAATTCGTATTAGTGGACATACAACCCGAAGAGGCCGCCCCTCTCCTCAGTTCACACAAGAGGTACAGGGGCTACCCATCCATGATGGCGTGATCCCCATTCGACCCCAAGTCCTATCCAGGGTGGACTACCTGGACATGATGGACATCCCTTATTCCACTGAGACCCAAAAGACTATCTGGAAATATGCACACCATCCTCTGTTGCAGCCTCAAGTCCACTCCCATGTGTGGCGCTGCCTGAGGCGGGTGTATCATACAGCTGAGCGCTCTAATGCTTTACACTCATCCTGTGTCGTGTGTGGCCAGTATGGAACGCTGTTTCACCGCCTGGAGAAGTGCCCCACCTCTAAAGTGATATGGCGCGAAGTTCAACGTCTGCTGGGCCAGGATCAAACGCATCCCTTCAGTCTGTAAAGAGATTTGCTTGCTTTATCAATGGCCTCCCCCCTTCCACCCTCCCTCCATGCTCTGGTGGTTGCAATCGCCATGTGGACTATCCACACGATTGTCTTGGATGCCATCGCCGGATCCATCCCCACCCTCCCTGAAGCTGTCCACAGATTCCGGTCTCATTTGGTGGATCACTTTCAAGTGTGGATGTTTGGATATCTCCCACCATGTCGCCGGCAGCTGGTCTCCTCCTGGTTCCCAGTCTGGTTCATCAAATCAGACCCCTTCCTCCACACGTGCTCAATAGTGGCTACGCCCCCTACACACGTTCCCTCCCCCTTCCCATAAGTGGCGTTCCCGCTGGCAACAAGAGATAGCATCGCTTCTCTGGGGTGCCTCACCTGGTACTAAGTTTTGTCTCGTCTGAGTCATATTTGGAAGTGTCCGTCCCATGGTCAGCCTTCCCCGCAATAAATTTAAAGATATGACTTCTTGGTAGCACTTAATTTGTATACCCTGTCATTTTTACTTGGATGATGGCACGCCGCCCTGATCCTACTGATCCCAAGTAAAAATTGACTAATAAAAAAGAAAGTACTAAACAAAAAAGTTTATAAGTTAAATTATAAACAATTCCAGTAGTTGAATATTTTTTGTTAGTGTCAACTTAAGGATTATTTATAGGTTTGATGTTCATCACATCTTACCCATGACGTCTCATTTTCAGTGGCACTTGACCACATAAAAAGTTTGTAAGGACGTCTACAAATACTTTGACTCAGGGCATCATGCTCAGCCTCAGGGTTGGAGTAAACACTGTCATCATTCTCGAGATGACATTTCAGACATGTCTTCAAAATAGCTGAACCAATTCACTTTCACATGTAATTGGCAGCACATACCAAGGCGATTCATATCACTAATTAGTAATTAATTCAATCAAAAACTTGACTGACATTAAAAACTAGTTTTGACATAGACCAACAAAGCCCACATGCCTAAGTCATTAAGTCAAAACTTAATCTAAGTCTGACCTAACCATCAAAGCCCTCAAGCCCGTGTCATTATAGTCAAATATTATTAAGTGAAATTTCTAGACCACAAATCTCAAGTTTGGATATACTTAGGATACACATGATCCATATATGCTGATAACTGATTTGATCAAGTATCCGATGATTAGGTCCAGTCAATTAATCAACAGCCAATTTCATCAATTTTTGCAGCTTTACTATTAATATACTCTTAACAACATCAGAATATTGCAAATGGCTGACATTTCCCTTTTTTGGCAGAACTTGACCTACAGCATTCTTATTTTTAGTCTGTAAAGGTAAATGTCTGACAGGCAAAATTGCATGCCCAGAAGCTGGAGGTGCATAATGATTTTCTTTAACTAGCTCTGGAAGGACATCTTCCACCTAAATAACCATTTTACACTGCTAGCAGGGGTTTTATCAGGCAGATGGCAAGTAGAAAATAAACTGGCCTACCAGCCTGAATACCAGAGCATCCAAGTGGTGGACCAGAATGCCAGGGGCACTGCTGCTGGTATGACAGATATGGAACTGGAAGGGAACTTAAATCTTAACTGAAAAAATGGAAATTTGGGGGGGGGGTATTTTTATTGAGAAATTTAAGGGAAGAGAATCAACCAACAATTTTCTCAGGGCGATGCACCCTATTAAATAGTCATTGATTTTTGGGGAAAATAAGCTGGGATCAGGTCCTGCAGGTTTGACCTAAGTGGTGAACTATTCAGGAATGGGCGGGTTAGTTCACTGGGGACTGACATTAGCAAAATTCAGCAACGAGCCAGATTTCAGTCAGTTTGAACTAAGCGGTGAACTATTTGGAGATGGGCAGGTTAGTTCATTGGGGACCAATATTTGCAAAATTTGGCGATGAGCCAAATTTCAGTCGGTCCAACCTAAGTGGTGAACTAATTGAAGATGGGCGGGTTATTTCTCTGGGGACTGACATCGCTAAGTTTGGCAGCAGGCTGGGTTGCAGTCAGGTCAACCTAAGAGGTGAACTATTTGGGAATAGGAGGGGGAAGATTTTTGATCATCATGTAAACATAATTTGAAACCGTTGGGCTTTCTGACTAATAGCTCAGCCTTCATACCTTTTTGACCATTTGAAATCTGAGTATCTGGCTGATTGCCACTGGATCTAGTTGCAATTAATTCCATTTTGGTGATCTTGGCGCAGATTTTTAATAATTCATTGTGACAGTTCTGCTGAGGAGAGTGCAAGTACCAAAAGTGGGATCCAAAGCTGAAGGACCATTTTTCCAGTGCTTGTCTACCATGCGAGCGAGATCGTCCTGGGTAACGGGGGTATGGGCATCCTCTTTAATATTTTCTTGCTCAGGAACAGAAGGTTTGCCCAATTAATGCCCAGTGGACGTTCCTTGGGACTTACATTACCCTTTCCTTTTTCCAAGAGAAGAGCCTCATCACTGGGAAACTGTATGAGAACCACCTTCTTGTGCGCCTTGGGTGACTTGATTTCCATTACTGACATAGGTTTTTTTTTGGGAAAACAGGGAAGCTCTGGGGAGATGTGGAATATTTCATCCAGGTTCATACAATTTTGTACAATTGCGCATCTTGCCTCAACTGTTCTTATGGAAGGAATGTCGCAATTTCCAGAATGCTGGGATAACTTCTTCCTCAGCCTCTTCCCCATTTGTGATGATAATCAGTTCCATAGGAATTGCACCTTTGAAGGGTGACAGCTGGGAAACTACTGGGCTTTGGAGGACAAACTCATTGCAAGTTGAGATGTCAGACTCTACTGACATGGCAAGGTAGCTGCGGCAACTATGGGGTATGGGTTTGGAGTTTTTGAGTGGGGTGGGGCAAGTGTGGGAAGGGATAATCTTCTTTACAACCTGATTCAGCTGGAAAGAAGGGGCCATTGCTGCACCAATATCTTCGAGAAAGGTGGAAATGATAGAGATTGATGGTTGGTTGATTATGTCAGGCAGACGGCAAGTAGAAAATAGACTGGCCTACCAGTCTGAATGCTGAAGCATCCAAGTGGTGGACCAGAATGCCAGGGGCACTGCTGCTGGTATGATAGATATGGAACTGGAAGGTAACTTAAATCTCAACTGAAAAAAATGGAAATTTGGGGGGGTATTTTTATTGGAAAATTTAAGGGAAGAGAATCAACCAACAATTTTCTCAGGGCGATGCGCCCAATTAAATAGTCATCAATTTTTGGGGAAAATAAGCTGGGATCAGGTCCTGCAGGTTTGACCTATGTGGTGAACTATTCAGAAATGGGCGGGTTAGTTCACTGGGGACTGACATTAGCAAAATTCAGCGATGAGCCAAATTTCAGTCAGTTTGACATAAGCGGTGAACTATTTGGAGATGGGCAGGTTAGTTCACTGGGGACCAATATTTGCAAAATTTGGCAATGAGCCAAATTTCAGTCAATTTGACCTAAGCGGTGAACTATTTGGAGATGGGCGGGTTAGTTCTCTGGGGACTGACATCACTAAGTTTGGCGGCAGGCCAAGTTGCGGTCAGTTAACCTAAGAGGTTAACTATTTGGGAATAGGCAGGTTAGTTTTTCTAGGGACTGACATCACTAAGTTTGGCGGCAGGCCAAGTTTCAGTCAGGTCAACCTAAGAGGTGAACTATTTTGAATAGGAGGGGGGAAGATTTTTGATCATTGTGTAAACAGAATTTGCAACCGTCAGGCATTCTAATTAATAGCTCAGCCTTCATACCTTTTCAACCATTTGAAATCTGAGTATCCTGCTGATTGCCACTCAAATTAGTTTTAATTATTTCCATTTCAGTGATCTTGGTGCAGATTTTTAATAATTCATCATGACAGTTCTGCTGAGGAGAGTGCAAGTACTGAAAGTGGGATCCAAAGCTGAAGGACCATTTTCCAGCACTTGTCTACCATGCGAGCGAGATTGCCCTGGGTAATGGGGGTATGGCCATCCTCTTTGGTATTTTCTGCTCAGGAACAGAAGGTTGGCCCAATTAATGCCCAGCGGACATTCCTCGGGACTTACAGGTTTCAGCACTGTTTAAAATGATGCCCAGGCTTATTACAATTGCGGCAGTGCATGTTGTTTTGTGGGGATCATCCTTGTACTAGCATAGTGAGCTGTTGTACTTGCTCTGAGAGAGCATTCATCTTTTTGGTAAACTCAGAGGGAGGGCTGATATGCTGAAACTTTGTGATAGCCTAACCCTCAGGTTCTTCTTCCTCTAGCTCCAGCTTTCTGGTGGTTGGTTTTATAGGCCAATGGCTGGCTAGGCGAGCATATTGGCAGCAGACTTCAATGACATGGTCAGCACATATAGATTGGCCAACCATGACAGCATTAAGGTATGGTTCTTTTAAGGCATCACTAAACCATTCCATAATTGTTGGTCCATATCGTCACAGCATCAGTTGCCAGACTGGTGCCATTGTCCAAGTAGGTCTTCAAATTTATCCAGGAAATGGTTGACATTATCATGATCCTTCAGGCACATCCGCCAGATCTTCTCTTATAGTTGTGTGGTGGAAACAAAAAAAAACTTGGCACAGGCATGCTCCTGCCATTTGACCCAGGCATTAACTGGGAGGTTGGCACTATAATACCTCCTTGCCACACCTGTTAGAAGGCTGGACACCCCATGGAGTTTTTGACGGTCACTCACATCATAGTCATTGCCCCATGAGTTATAGGCTTATAACCATTCATCTATTGGACCATTTTCAAATTTCTCTGGGGTTTGCCTTGTGTAAAGTTTCATTAACATCAGGGTTGCAGCCTGGCTCTGAAAGGCATTTGCAGGTTCCCTTGCAGGAAACCAATTTGTTGGGGAACTAGAGGATTCTGATGTATTTCCTGATGGGTGGCAGGCAGCAGAGTGTAACTCTCAGGGTTTTCAGGGTTGTCAATTTGGCAGTCGTCATCAGTTATCCTGGGTGTTTATGACTTAAAACGCCCAGGGAAGCATATATCTTAACACTGAAAGATAAGAAACACAACATTAAGTTAAATTTTATAATCTGATACTTTATTGAGATAAGAACTGAAGGTATTTATATCTGTTTCTAGGGATATTTCAGTGCCTATAATGTTCTAGAAAATCAACTGAAATCAAGATAAAAAATTGAATATTCATCAAATGGGGAATTACTATTATAATGGATAATTATGAAATTATTAATTTGTTTGACATCATCATACTATACATAATTCAGTCAATAAGCCATTTTGCCTGGATTGGCCTATTTCATCCCAAACCTCATTAAATCATTGGATAAATCCATCTAATTAAAATTCTGACAATCAGGATAAATTAGTGGCGTGAGGTCAATGGCTATTTACTTTTACTTCATATAAATTTCTTGGAAAGTAACTCTGAGTGGAAAGGAAAGTATCTATTTACAAGTTACCAAGTATATGAATAAATTTTATATTTAAAGATTAATGTTCAATTAGTATCATAGGTATTTAGCATAGTATTTATTTAATTTTAAACTGATACAACATAGATATATAAAACTTATTGAATATTTTAGCGATATCTTTAACTATAAGCTATAATTTTAGTTAATAAATAACTACTATTTAACTAGGCTCTTGTCATGATAAGTATTTAGAAAATGTTTATCTGCAATTAAAAAATTATGTTAAAGTTTTGATTTATAATTTAAAACTAAAATTAAAATGATATATTATTTTATGGTAGTTAATATGATATTAAAACTTTATAAAATATGTGTATCTTATAAAAACAACTTTTATACAATTGGAGATAAATCAATAAAACTGTAATTAGCTTAAAAGGTTACACTTTTAATATAGTACTAAAAATTTATTATATTTTAATGCAGATACTATGCTATACTAATCATGAAATTTTGTTCCTATGAACAATGTATTTATTTACCATAAGTTATAACTAATAAAAATCTATACTAAAGGTATATATGAGATACTAAAAGCTATAACAGGTTTAACCCTATTCTGACTAGTATGAAATATCATTCCTTCCCCTATTATCATTATATCAATAGAAAAATTAATTAGTGATATGTAGCTGAATAAAAAAGGTAGATAGGGTGGTTGCTTTAAAGTTTTTTACTTTTATTAAAAAGACTTAGCAGTACAAAAACCACCTCACAAGCAACCTCACATTTTTCCTTTTTTATATTCCATACACTAATTAAATAATACTAAAAGGTGAATGAAAGCCAATGTTTCATTTAGCCATAACATGTTTTAAACCTTTTGTTGGACAATTGGAAGTTTGGCTAGTTGATAAAAATATCTCAGGTAAAATAGGTTCAATTTTATCCATACTCTCTACCCTAATGCTCAGCATAATCAGACCAAAAGGTGTAATGATGTTATTCCTAGTATTTGGCTGAAAAGCTCATATCAAGTGGATGAGGTTATGTCAAACCTCTGGTAAAATAGGCCAACTAACCTGGAATTCTGTCCAAGCACCAGCTTGAATTTGGTGCAAGTTACTAAGAGAAAACTACCCTTATTTATAGATCTGAAGGGAGTTCCAGGAGGTGCAAATATTTACTAGATAATCAGCCATTAAGAACTGTGGTAATTGGCCAAAGTGAAGATATTTTCTAGATGGCTGATTGATGAACTTATATTAAAAAGTTACTCCAAAATTACATCCCACCTGAAGGGTGGTTAGCCTGTTAGTGAGTTCATGCTTTGACTCTAGCGTAGGTTTTGTTCAACACATGTTCAAAACCTGTAATGGCTATAAAAGACCTCGATTACTTTCACATCATCCCACCTGATGACCCAAATCCCACAATGAAAGCTTTGTCAAGGCAAAAAGATCCTCAAGAGCCGTAATTGACTGATTTATCGTTTATTTAAATTGAGTGACTCTTCACCTTTTCTAAATTCAATGCCTATCTCATTTTTAGCCCCAACTTACCTTAAATACTAGAAGTTGACTCTATAGTAGGGGATCACTTTTTACCCCAAGTTTTAACTTGATAAAAATACTATAGAAATTAAGATCTTGTTAATATTAAAACTACTATATTTAAATTCAATCTGTGGTTAACTTTTCCTCACAATTTCTAAAAGCAATTGAGAGTTTTGACATTCCTATGACTGCTATTATTGTTCACCTTCTGGTATGGCTTCCTAGGATGTTAGCTGATGTGCCATATTATGATTTTTTATTTATGATAATCCCTTTGTTTGGCCCATCTGCAAATAAAGATGCCAGGTGGATCCCCTTATGGGTTGGGCACCACTAGTGCTAAAAATGACTTCTATTATTGTTGAAATCATGTGCAAAAGCACCGGCGATCATTAACCCTGCCATGATTACAACACCTCAAATGGCATTTAATACATTACCTTAGCTTGAGGGTTACAAATGTGTACTACACCCGGTTTGGTTTGATGTGAGGCGGTAATGTTTCAAATAAAGTTTGTATTAAGGAATGGTAAGGGCGTATAGCTCAGTGGTAGAGCAATCGACTGCAGATCGATAGGTCTCTGGTTCAAATCCGGGTGCGCCCTTAGCTTAATTTCAAAATATCTAACCTTTTATTTATCATTTTTGTATTTAACTTAAACAAGATAAACTCTAATATATAATGTGAACTAAACCGAGATATAAATTAAAAACTAAATAGTTTTATAGGGTAACAGAAAGAAATCTCGTGAAAAAAGATATATAAGAGCTTTGTCACAAAGAAAACAACATTTTGGGATATCAGTGGCAAGAAAACTTTTTCATTTCTACTATAGATCCCTCACATGATCTTATTTCTTTTATCAAGTTTTATATAAAGCAGGCATAAATAGCTTTATCCAGTTTATTAATAAAATGAGTTTTCAGTTATCTTAGTTTTTTTCAAATTCCTATTTAATTATACTTTTTTATCTGGGAATATAGTGCTTTTGGTCAGATTGTCCATTGGGATCACTAATTTTTTTTGATAAGTATGGAGTTAATTTCAAAATAAATTAGTGCTATAAAACTCCTTGACATGATTTATTCAAGGAGATCCCAACCCCAAACAGCAGCTTTACAGCTTTATACAAGATATTTAATTTATATTGATTTTAGGATATCTTATAAGACAAGATTGAGAATTTGATTTTAATTCAAATTTGTACTTAAAGCTTTAGATCACATGTAATTGAGGAATATATGCGCAAAAATTCATAAAAATGCCTGCTACCATTGATATTATGATAAAAATACATAACTATGCTGTATCTGTTATATCATTAGATTTAAAATCCTGGCATCTACCTTATTTAAAAAGAATAAGATCTAATGGCATGAATAGTTCTGAGTATACTTTTGCATTATATATACTGATTTTACCCATAAGAATTTTTCATTATGATAAAAGTAGGAGGCTAGTAGATTAAATTTTGTCAATTTATGATTAGGTCTAATTTTAAATATCATATTAAGCTTATTAGAAAAGTGATATGTAATTCAGTAAAATATTAAATGAATCTCAATATTTATTAAGTATTTATGTAACATAAGTCATACTTTATGATAAGGATAACATTTTTTCTGTTATATATGTGCTCTTGTTGTAGTTTTACATTCTCACCAAAGATGAATTAAACTTCCTATAAACCTGATAGCTTTACACTATCAAAAAGTTAACCCAGTTTTAATTTGTAAAAACTAAGTTACAAAATAACCAGTTATTTTTCTAGTTGGTATTGTAGATTAGTATCAAGTGTCACTAACAGGAGATATAATATTATACTATTACTATTGTCTTGGTGCCTTTATATTTTGCATATTCTATATTATATGAAAAACTTCATCAAGTATATAATGGGCATTATAATGTCATCAATTCTAAAAAATGCTCTGATAAAATTGAAATTTCTTAACACACCCTTTTACATAAACTACTACATTTTAATAAACAAATCTGAATTTATTTGAAGTTATACCCTGTTATAAAATTGGCATTATCATTGAGATATGCCATAAACAATTTTGTGCAGGGTTTGACCCACTGAGCAATAGGACCAATGATATGAGGATCATTGCCCTTGAAACAACAGAGATATCCTATGTAATAAATATGGAGCACTTGCTCCCACTATACTTCTTTATTTAGTATAACAAACACAGCAGATCCTTGCTGTTTTGCTCACTCTAAACTATTAACAACCTACTCTCCTTGATCATCTCATCCTGCTTGTATCATAGCAACTTCAGATGATACCGCTTCCTTGGCTTAGTAATTCACTTAACTGTATCTCATTGGTTTCTCCAATTCTTCAACTGTTAATTCACAATCACCTAATTTGAGGCGATTTCCCAACAACCCAATATCGCCTTATTTCAAGGCGCTCAAATTACCATAACTTATATCAAACTCAGTGGATTCCCTCCATTCTGCCATGATGACTTAGGGCTTATTGTCCAGTCATATCGGAATCACAACATTACCCCCTCCTTAACTGGATGATAAGACTCCTATTGCTTATATTCCTGGAGGAACTTCACATGCACTCAGTTGATGATCCAACTGCTAGTGGGGTCCTTGATAGTATATGCATCCATACCTGTCTTTTCAATGACTTTGAATGGCCCAATCCAGATACTGGCCAGCTTGTGTTTCCAGCTGAACCCATGTTGATTGTGGAATAGGACCATTTCTCCATTTTTGAACTGTGCTAGGCCACTTTGCCAAACCTGATATGCAGCCTGGCTTTTGATTTTCTTGGCTAAGCTGAACAAGTACGCTTTGGTTTGTAATTTAATCAACATATTCATTAGGATGGTCAAATAGAATTGTGGGTCCATTCTGCCAGTGTCCTCTACACAGGCATATAGAAGTGCGGGCAGAGCGGGGTGCCATCCATAAAGCAATTGGAATGGGCTTTTCCCCGTTGAAGAATGGTAACTAATGTTGTAGGAGAACACCATGGTAGAAAGGAGGGTACTCCAATTAGAGGGCCTACAAGTAACCAACTTACAAGAATATTCACCAGAGTCCCATTAAACTGTTCAATCATTCCATTGGACTTGGGGTGATATGGAGTTATTAGAAACCCATGGATGGCCATCATTTTGTTGAGTTTGGGAAGTATGTGAGAGGTGAAATTAGTGCCATTGTTGGTAAGGATAAACTGTGGGCAGTTATGATGCTGAATGATGCATTCCATTACAAAATTAGCCACAGTAACCGCCCCCAGATCCCAAACAATCCACGCCTCAACCCACCTGGTCAAGTGGTCAATGGCCACCAGGATATACTTAGACTGGTTAGCTCCTGTTGGAAGAGGGTGACAACATCAAGGGAAACTGTATGCCAAGTGAAGTGTGGCTTCACTAACTGGTATGAGGTCTTCTGGTGGAATGGCTTTTCCACTTGGCACTGGTGACAGGAGGATATAGTATCAAGCACATTGAAGTTCATGCTTTCACAGTAATACTGAGGCCACAATAATTCCAATGTCTTGCGCATGCCACCATGCCCAACTGCCCTATGTGCGCTCATGATAATGTTAGGCCGTGTTGAGGGTCGCAGAAAGTTTACTGTTGAGTTGCTGATTTGCTTGTACAACTCACCATTCTGCTGGAAAGTATTGGCTCACATTTCATTTAACGCCTTGATAACTTGGGGCGGCTCATCATGTACTTCCCACTGAGCATCTTGTCATATATGATATCACTCAGATCCGCTGTAACTGCAATAGTTGGTAGCCTCAACAAGCAGTCAGCATTCTGGTGTTTCACTCCTGGGTGGTGAAGGATCTTGAAGTTGTGAGCCTGTAGTTTAAGGACCCATCATGCTAGCCGGCCCTCAGGCTCCTTAAGGTTCTGCAGCCAGCATAATGAGGCGTGATCCATTACAACTTTAAATTTTACACCATGCAAATAACTCTGAATTGCTTATAAGCATAAATCACTACTAAGCACTCCCTTTTGGTCAGAGTATAATATCGCTCATGACTATTCTGGCTTTGACTTCAGTACGCCACTGGGTGCTCCAACCCCTCATCATCTTTTTGAGACAGAACTTCCCCCACAGCGGAAAGAGATGCATCCATCTGTACAATAAATTTCTTTTCAAAATTTGGATACTGTAACACTGGCGCCTCAATTAATGCTGTTTGAAGAGTATCAAAGGAGCGTTGACAGTATCCATCCAAGCAAACGTGGCATCCTTTTTTAATACCTCAAACAATGGACCTCCTATACAACCAAAGTTAGGTATGAAGCGGCGATAAAAGCCAACCATCCATAAAAATACTTGTATATCTTGTTTACTGCTTGGTGTAGTCATTTTCTGAATGGCCTCCACATTAGCTGGTTGGGGCCTCAGCCCTGTGGCATCAACTACAAACCCGAGGTACTCTAGCTGATCCTTGAAAAAGTGGCATTTCTGGGGTTTTATTTTGATGTTGGCCTCATCCAACCAACGGAATACCTCTTCCAAATGGGTAAGATGCTCAGAAAATGCGCGGGAGAAAACGTTAATATCATCAAGGTATACAAGAATGCATGACAGCTTTAAGTTGCCAAGGATAGTGTCCATCGTCCATTGTAAAATAGCTGGGGAATTACACAGCCCCTGTGGCATATGGGTCAGTTAAAAAAGCCCTTTTGACGTGATAATGGCGCATTTTTCTTGTTCCGCCGCAGGTAACTCAATCTTCCAATAGCCATATATTAAATCCATTGCAGAGAATTAATGAGCTCCCCCAACTGGTCCAACGAATCATCAATTTGTGGCAAAGGGTATGCGTCCTTTTTCATAATGCTGTTGAGCCTGCGTAAGTCTATCACTACCCAGTTGGTACCATCCTTCTTTTTGACAATTAAGACAGGGGAAGCCCATAGGCTCTTCAATGGTTCAAGCATTCCTTGATCCAACAGTTTATTGATTTCTGCTGTGATAACTTCTTCCACTACTCGAGATCAGCAAATTGGCCAAGATCTGATGGGGGGATGATCCCCAGTGTCCACTTGATGGATCACTCCTTGTGCGCAGCCTAAATCATGATCATTGACAGCAAAGATCTCTTTGTATTTTTTAAATAAAGCTTCCACTCGACCTTTTTGATCTTCTGTAAACCCCATTAAATTTTAACGTGGTACAACTGCCATTATGCCAGGCTGTGTTTTGATGGGCAAACCAAATTCATCCAGTGAACCAAACTTATGAATCCTGAGGACCTCCTCAACTGGAATGAAATGAAGATATGCAACGTTTTGGTGTCAGCGGATTTGCATTGGTTTACCCTGAATATTTGCTACCAAGACCTTGATCTCCCCACGCCCCAGAAGTATAATGCCAGGGGCCATGTGGGGCTCGAGCCATCATTGCTGATAGGGCCCAATGACCTCCCCATATAGCCCAGCAGGCACTTTCACCTCTAACACAGTGCTTATGATTACCTGGTATCCAGAGGGAATAGATATAGGGCCAGCAGCTCTAAGCGGTAGCCCTTGATATTCATAAATTTGGTGAGGAAGGGCCTGGGTCTTGCTCTTTAGTCAATGATAGCGAACAAAAACCACCCCATCACCATATGCAAGGTTAATGTGACTCATGTGTACAGGATCCTTGGGCACTCTGCTGGAAGTGAAGTATATTGGGATCTACTGCCCCAGAATCTCAAATGTCTCCACTGTCATATCAACAACAGCCCCAAAGTGACACATAAAAGTGGTTCCAATTAACAGGTCATAGTTATTGTTTGGTAACATTATAGATGGAGCTACAATGACAATTGACCCAAACTGCAAAGGTAGCGCACTGTATGCTCCTTTAGAGACTGTGCTTTCTGCGCCTGCGGTCCCATACACCATATGGTGCTCCACGTCAGGCTTTAATGCCAACTTTGACACCAACTTTGTGGACACTACGTTGATTTGGTCACCCATATCAATTATCATATGAACTCAGGTTTTTTCTACAACAGTGTCACAGTAAGTACATGCAGATTAAGATGCATCTGATTGTTTTAACACATGGACATTTAACTGATCCCTTTTTTCAAGGAAGCTCATAATACCATTCCCAACTTTAGGGTATTTTTTTTACAATACCGTCCACATGGAGGGCTGCAGTTACCACTTTTAAGAGAAGCGCATCAACTAATGGATCTGGTTCATCTGTAAAAAGGTAATCAAACAATTGGCAAGCATATGGCTTTGGTTGCTCTGGTGAACCTGCTCCTGCCATGTCCATGAATTGCATTCATGTCAGCACATTTACCTCTCAAACCGGCTGCTGATATAGGAAGGTGTCATCATACTGTGAAACTTCCGCTGATTGTACAGGAATAGGCTCAGGTGGGACGTTTTGAGTCAGAATAGCGGAGGTAGAGAGTCCCATCTCTACTCCGCTCTGACTTTTCCCTGACTATACTGTTCCCAAAGTAGGTTCTGGACCTGACAATTATGACAACTTCTAGCCAGGTGCCCAGAGTGACCGCACAAAAAGCAATTAACCCCATAAGACCTGCGTCCTTTATTGTTATAAAATGGGCCACCTGAAAGGGTGGACTAGTATCAAACAGTGTAACCAGGCCCATCCTGATAGGTGAACTGCTTTTGGCAGCTTGGTTGAAAGTGAGGCTTGTAATGATAATAAGGCCAGGGGATGCCAACTGGGTGCTGAACAGGGAGGGATAATTCCTCCAAATAAGCAAGGCTAGCAGCAGAGGCAATAGGTTTCCACTCGATATTGGGTGGAGGGAAGGTAGCGGATAAATAGCGGAGATTTTGTACATGTTTAAGCAAAGGTACATCAACCTCTAAATATGGAGTTAAGGCGTTAAAAAGCTCATGGTATGGTTTCACAGCAGAGATCAACGCTATTCTTATGTCACACTCAGTTAAAACTCCTGCCCCAATTAACACATGGGCTTCTGTTGAGAATTGATCAGCAAATGCAATGAGGGTCTCATTAAGTTGAAACCCAATGGTTAGGAACTCAGCCTTTTGTTGCGCCATTTTTGAAGTTCCTCCAAACAACCACAGCACAGTATCCTTCACCTGTTGATAGGTAACAGAACTGTTGGGAAGATAGCAAGTAACTTGATCAGCGCTCCCAACATCAAGGGTGGACATTAGTAATTTGGCTTTACGCTGATCTGAAGCTCCTTCTACTGCAAATTCAAAGCGTTTAAAGAATCCATGGATGTTCCCATCACGATCAAATGGAAGCAGCTTATTGATACAACATTCTTGAAAAAACTCCTTCTTCCATTTAAGCACAGCATCCAGGGAAAGCTTGAGTTCTGCATATTCAACAGTTGCAGTGTTTTGAAATGATTCCTTGATAAAGCAAGCCAGATATGGCATGACTAGCAACTGAGGAACTTTCTATCAGTTTTTGTTATTGTTCAATGTGCCCCCTGTAGTGAGCACCACTGTTATAAAATTGGCGTTATTTTTAAGATATGCTGTAAATGATTTTGCAAAGGGTTTGACCCACTGAGCAATAGGACCAATGATATGAGGATCATTACCCTTGAAACAACAGAAATAACTTATGTAATAAATATGGAGCACTTGCTCCCACTATACTTTTTATTTAATATAATAAACACAGCAGACCCTTGCTGTTTCGCTCACTCCAAACTATTAACAACCTACTCTCCTCAATCATCTTATCCCGCTTGTATCATAGCGACTTTGGATAATACTGCTTTCATGGCTTAGTAATTCACTTCGCCGTATCTCATTGGTTTCGCCAATTCTTCATTCATCAATTCACGATCACCTAATTTGGGGCGATTTTCCAACAACCCTTTATCGCCTCATTTCAAGGCGCTCAAATTACTATAACTTATATCAAACTTGGTGGATTCCCTCCGTTCTGCCATGATGACTTAGGATTTATTGTCCAGTCATATCAGAATCATGATATACCTATTGTTTAACATGTATAATTCATTGATTGATTAAACAAATTAGATTTGAATGGTATTAAATACAAAACAAAAATGTTATAATTACTTATCACTATATAAAGTAATGCTTAATAATGCCTTTAAACATACTAAAACACTACCATAGAACTGGATGATAAAACTAAAACTGGACTTTAAATATGAATGTTTTGATATCCAAAAGGACAACCAGAATAGCATTGTAATAGACAACCAAAGTATTTATTATTGGTGATGATTTTGATTGAGTTTGGAGTCTGACAGTGACTGTAATTAGTACTCCTAGGATGAACCAAATGGTGGTGATGGCGCAACTGAGGATTCAAGGATGATATACTCAAAGTCAAGGGTTTTACATTGAAGATTTTTTTTTGCAGTAAAAGTTGAGAACCTATTTAAATGTCTTCAGAAATTAACAATATGAGATAAACTTACTTTAAACAGCAAGGTAATATCATGGTTCTCTAAAGCAAGGGTTAGGGACTAGCAAAGCTGTGTCCCATAAGGGTACCTCAATCAAGAACTGAGGGTAACAGTTTAGTAATAAGTGACACTATGGATAGTTATTACAAAAAACTGAGAACATAGCAGACAATACTAACTGCAAACTACTTAACAAGATATAAAGTTTTTAAAGGTTTATTTAGATGAGGATCAATATGGACTGACAGAAGAACCTGTTAGGGTTGCTGTCTAATAACCTAATTAGGAAATAAATTGGTGTGCATTGTGACCAACAATTCTAATCACAGTAGGATCCTAAGGTTTGACAATTATGTAGTTCTGATATAGCTTCTAATTTATTTATGATCAGATTAATTCATCCCTTATTATAATTGAATATAAAAAATTCATATAAAAATTTACTGTTTGGTCATGGCTTAACAGATGGCGGTGATCTTTCTGGTGGAACTAATGGCGCATGCCCATGGCAGATGGTAAGAATTATTTCAGTTTTGATTGGATGGGGTTGGAATGCCCAAACCTAATGAGGGTAAGCTTGGCACACCATCTGATGAGTTGGAAGGCTTGAATTTAAAAAAAAATTAAATTTGGCAACTGGCTCGTTTACATTTAAATATACTTTACACACCTTGGAGGGACATAAACTTTGAGTATTGTGAATTTGACATTTGATGGGAAGGCAACTTGAAGTCTGACGCTTCTCTCTGGCTTCCATCACCTCATGGATCAACACTTTAATACTCTCCAGCAACTCCTTGGTAAAGAAGGACTAGATAAAGGAAAATTCCAAGCAAATAGGATGTGACCCATCACTCATCCTCTACATGAGATAAGTTGTCCTTATTAATGAGAGGTAAAAGAGCCTTCTTAAGCCCCTTCTTGGTTCTGTAAAGGAGCTCCTTCATGTCCAGGCATAGGGGATAATCACCAGGACTTAAAAACAACTGCATATTTTATAGATTTTAAGATTAATCATACAGATGTTTCTAAGCAAGGGGACAGTTTATCAAACCTAAATACATGTCCTTTTTATTTTCTCTAACATATAGGATGCATCTATCTAACATAAAAAGGTTTAAATACTTAATGTTACCTACCAATAGATTTTAACACAGAAAAAAGTAACGTAAGATATAAAAAACCAATAATATATTATATAAAAATATGGACAACAGAATGAAAGGTTTCTATGGAGTTTAATATTGGTTATTTATGATTATTATGATAATACTGCTCTAATAACCTCTAGAAGTTAAACCTATGCAACAATTAAATGCGTGGACTATATAATCACTTTAGAAAGCCACTTTTTAAATAAATTTGACCTACTAATATAATCTTCAATTAAGTGTAGCACAAGTATTATAATTAGGCAAGTAACAAGCCTTTATATAATTTTGATCAAACTGAGGTCATTGCATTTAGTTTTATATAAAAATAAGAAAAGGCCAAAATGTGAACTAAGGAGAAATAAATGTCATTGCTATTGTCAATATGACTTCCACAATATCTCTATTTAAAAATAAAAAATGATTGATGACTTAGAAGAATAACAGGTCTTTGAAGAAACAAACTGTTGTGAAATACTATACAAGCATTATGAGTAAATTCCACGCCATCTGAAAGGTACCTTGAAAGTATAACTACACTATAAAGTTAGATATCAATATCAAGTTGCAGATGGGGAAAATTTAACACCCATTTATAAATGAAAATGGCCACAAAAAATTTCCAGTTGATTAAAATGACGTCATACATATTAGTTTGATACCTGAGGATGAATGTGTCCACAGTATGAGGATGACACCAACAATGCCAAAAACAATTATGAAAATTAACACCTTTTATACTTTGAGGTCCAAAATAATTTACAATTGACCAATGACAAAGAAATGACCAAGACAAATTAGGCTGATGGAAGCAATTAACCTTCTGCAATAATATTACTAAAAAGGAAGTTATCTATTTTGAGAGTTGAATGAAACCCTGCTAAAAAATAGTTAAATGAAACCCTGAAGTAAGGCACATTGTAGTAGCACAAAAGAATGATTTACAATAAAATCAGATGATTACTACACTGGAAAATGAAGTTATAACCAAAATTGGTACTTACTCCCTAGACTTAAAAGTGGGTGTTGAGCAAAGTGCCTCTGAACATCCTGTTCAGGGATGTCCATCACAAGTCAGAGCTCAAGTATTGAAGCTTTGAGAAGATAGATGCCGCCACTAAGGCAGAAATCATGAAAATACTTTCTAGGGGTTTGTAACGCCCAAACCATATTGCCAAACCTCATTCCCATATAATTTTAATATACATTCATTTCAAATAATAAATTTATACCAGAAGTATAAAGATAGTATTTATTTAATAAAGAATCATTTACCACAGAAGCTTGATTTTATCCTTTTTCCACTTATTTTTGGGGTTAAGTGGAAAGATAGCCAATAACCTGTCTGGGATCTTAAGAAGAGTACACTCACTTAAGAGAACACCTTGGGTTATTGAGAACGCTAAGGAAGAGTTTGGTCTAGGTTTCTGTTGAATCTTGTGCTAGGCCAACATATTAAAATTATGTTTTAAAGTGTCAAACAGAATGCCACCAGCAGGGTGATGAGCAGTTCCAACAAGCAAGCAATTCTACATTGGGTAGCATCAAAAGAAGATCTACATCGTGAGGAATGTCATGTACATTCAGCAGGTTGCCTGGTGTCTAATCTGTGTGGAACAGACCCCTCCACAGCAAGTTGGTCCCCCAAGTTAATGAATATAGAGGATGTCAAGCTGACTTAAACTATGAAGTACTTTGATCAGCTCACAAGTTAATGGACATGCCGCAGGTTAACAAAACTAAGTAACTATTTATAATTTTTTGATAAATAACGTGATTTTAAATTGTCATGATCAAGACAATAAAAATTGAGATTTCCACTACCAAATAAAACATTACTTAAGAATTATTAGAATCCTCTCATGTAAGCACATTCTAGCTAAAGTTGGACTTGTAAAGCCTGATCAGGAATTATCACATGAACAGGAACTAAAAATGATGCCTTCTGGATTGACCCCAGCTTCATGTGCCACAAAAAGGATAGATCCAATTAAAGTAGTCATAAGGGAAATTCAGAAAAAGAACAATGAAGGCCTCACTGTGTAGTCAATATAGAAAGACTTAGAAAGCACTATTATAGGGAAAATGGTGCCTTCATGACAGCGCATATAAGGCCTCAGGTGCCAGCCATCTATCTTGAAAGGTGTGTGCATCCTTTTAGGCCAATAAAGATTTAACTCAAAATCCCTACCCCTCACCCAAATCTATGATCTAGGGCATACCCTGATGAGAGATGGGTGGCTGCTCACCCTCCCTGTTTGCCACATACCCTTTCCCAATATACCACTCAGCCCTAACCCATTTGAATCACAAAATCTTCTGTTTTTTATATTGAGAGAATCAAACAACTTTTTGAAGACTTTGAAAACCCCAAGAATCTTTCTACAAGGTCCCCATTCCCTACCCCTACAGTTGGTATAGCCATAATTCAGCTTGATTAGTAAAAACTAACAAGTAAAATTCAGTAACAAAGTTGATAAGAAAATTTTCAAAACAAGGATCAAATCCAACGCTCCATTAAAAATTAAAAAAGCGATTTAGACACTTATGACTTTTGAAAAACAACCCAAGATTAGAAGAGAAACGTCAGCCATTACTATTAAGGGAATTGGCATTTGTTTCATTAATTAACCAATCTAAAACTAGAAACAAATTACTACTATTGTGATTCAGATTAATAGTTTTCACCCTTCATCACAACATAAGACCTGGCACTCATCTATTGGTAGGGGTTGGGTTATTTATTTAATTAATTTACTGTTTGCTAAAAGAGTATTTAATTTTAATATCTCATTTTATTTATAATATACCAACAGTAGGTGGGAACTAATTATTTAAATCTACTACCTTTAAGCTCCTCTATGAGCTCACCTTCTTTCACCCCCTTAAAACCAGCGGTGCCATGTGGACCATGGCTGCTTTTGTGGTTTCTAGCACCCCCACGAAGTTTCCAGGTTCTTCTGTAGAACGCTGGGTTCTTAACATTATAACTTAACCTAATAATACAGCGATGAAGTTGTTGGTTCAAGATCTCCTAACCTTGGCTAACTCTCCCACCAACCAAAGCCTCTCTTCCCCTTAGAAAGATCCTAACTGTTATCCATTAGATACTACTGTTAACCTCATAAAGCGGTTCTTAATATCTTGTTCTACACAACTCACATCCACTTTGCCTCCCTCACTTAGCTGTAAGCGCCCAGAGTTTGATACTCCCCTAGTATCATCGCATTAGGATGCAGCCAGGTGCTGAACTTGACAACAGATTGAAGACAAACGGAAAAGTAGTGAATTACTTTGAGGAGGGGATGAACCTTGCGCTCTTGACTATGGCACCAATTGCCTATAGAAGCAAAAACTATCACAGAGTACAAGAATATGGAGTCATACACACACAGCATGGAAACAGAATACCATACTGAGACCTACTATGCCTCTCCCAAGGGGCTGATAAGCCATAATGGTTCCTTTGGACCAATCTCATTCTAAGAGATTTCCCCGCTCCACAATATTTTAAATGATCCTTTAAGAAAGGTTGTGATTTTCAACAACCCTGAAGCCACAGCTATCAATTTAATGTTACATATCACTTGTAAATCAGGTGGAGGAAAAGCGTCATGTGGATCCTGTTTATGAGGATCTTTCAAACGTGCGCCCCTTGTCAGACCCTGAAAACCTGCTTCAGCACCTTTGTATTATGCTCATGCAGCAGCTATGCTCATTCAGTTTGTCAACAGAGGCACTAAATCCCACAAACACTCCCTTGTTATAAAGTCTGATTCAAATTTTTGCACCTTTAATGAGATGGATAAATATGATCATATCTCTTTTTGTTTCGATTCAAATTTAGTAGTCAACGGATGTAATTTCATCTGTTTTGGTAGATAAAGGTGCTACATGGAATTGCATTGACCCTAAGATGGTGCAAGCTTTATAATCTTTCAGTCACCTCAGGTTTTTTGGTCTTTAGCATAACTAATTCCTATGCTCACCCTTCTTCTATGTAAACCCCTGCATTTTGTGGCTCATAAATATGTAGTTATAGCATTTTTCATTGAAATTTTAGAGTTTTTATACCCAGTAACTTTGAGGGTTGGTTAATGGCGCTGCCAGTCATTGCATTGACTTGGAGTGGAATATGTTAGCCTTTACCCTCAATTCTCACTCAAGCAAAATACCCCTTCTTACTATTTTGGCAAACATTAATGTTGTGGCGACAACTGTAAAATACTTTTTGATAGATATTTCATGCCCAAGATAAATAATTTTCCCCATGTCCCTTTTCCTTTAATTTGGTATTTGATGTGGACGAGGTCAATAAGCTTTCAAGGCACTCAGAATCTGACCTGAGTTTTTAGTTGATGGTGGATCTCAATAAAATCAACTGTTTCCTTTATCTATACACATCTAAGGAATGCCAGGCGTTAAATATGTGAATTAACGACATGTTAAAGAAGGGTGAATGTTTAAGAAACTTTTCACCTGAGTCCTCTCCTGTAGTGTTTGCTTAAAGCTCTTATGTTACCTTGAGGGCATGTGTGGGCTATGGAAACTTGACCAGTTTGACTAACCCAGATCCTTATCCCTTACTCTTGAAGACAGCAACTTCTCAGGTGATTTCTTAAGTCAAAGGTTTTCTCAATACTTGATCTGGTGAATGCTTTCCATCAGGTGAGGGTCAAGTATGGCCAGGAGTAGCTGGCTGCAATTTGCACCTAGTATTAAATTAACCAGTTCAAGGCATTCCCTTTGGTCTAAAAAATCTCTGGCAGCTTTCCAGCGCCAAATTGATGATTCTTTGGGGAGCTTAAATTATCTTGTTCTATTTTATATGGGGATGACATCTATACTCTTGAACAATGTCAACCAACACAGTAAAGTTTTAGTACCAGTGAGATAAGCACTTCACAAATATGGCCTTGATGCTAAGCCATCAAAATGTGAGTTTTTGAATTTAGAAGTTCAGTCTTTGGTAATATAATACTAAAAATATGGTCATGTCTTTGTTCCTTATAAAATAGGGGCCATTTGCTCATGGCACACATCAGTAACACAGAAAAAACTGAAAAGCTTCTTAGGTTCTATTATCTTTCCCAAAAAGTTCTCATCATCTATTATGGAGCTGGCCTCGCCCCTTCACCCCCTCACAGGTAAGAACGCTCCTTATGTTTGGCCTCCAGAAGGCCAGAAGGCGTATGGACAATAGAAGGGGTTTTCACCACTACCTCTTTTCTTCATCATAAAGATGAAGATAATATTTTTATTGTGGCGTGTGATGTCTCAGGTATAGCAGTTGGTTCTGTACTCCTGCAAGAACATGAGGGGCGTGTACACCCAGTGGCGTACTTCTCAAAGGATTTTAGTGTCACGAAGTGCACTCAGAACTTTTATAATAAAGAGGTAATACTGTTTCTGGTATCTAATGCACTGGCAGTATCTGTTATGGGGTGTAAAACATACAGTTGTTGTGCGCGCAGAGCACCATTCAATTACTTATTATTCAAACCTCAGAAGTTGGCTCACAGGCAGACTATGACCCACCATGTCCTTATAAGCTTCAACGTAAAGTTTGAGATTGTCAAGAGAGCTACACATGTTTAAAGTGATCTCTTGATCCCAAATCTTTTAATGAGCACCACTTTAAATACAGGCTCTTAATTGGTCATAGTAATTCCTTCTGAGCACGTTATATCTCCTTATTTCCAACCATTGTTATGGTGGCGTCCCCACTACAGACCCTAAGATCAAGTCTAAACCCAAACCCAAACCCAAGTATAAATCCATATAAAATTGAATATAAGTCCAAAATCCTAATCCCGCGTTTCAACCTCCCCCAGGATTCATGATAAACCTGTTAAGCCAGCAGGTGAAGTTATTCCTTCTGAGTCAGTGACAGAAGTTAATCGCCTGACACGGTTCTGGTATCCTTTGTCAATGAAAATTCTCTTCTGAGCTGCATTGGCATCCCAGTCTTCATATTTTGAAAGATAATACCTCCTTGAAAAAATTGATGCTGGTACAGCCCCTTCTGGATAGTATTTCCAGAAAGATAGAGTAATATATTATCTTAAAAAAGTATAGTTTCCCTCTTAGCTGCGTTCCAGAACTTAAGGGAACATCATGATTCCCTAACCATGGGCACCTTGGGACGAAAAAATATATCACTTAATCAAATGAGGATATAATTGGGATGGGAAAAACTTAAGGTTCCTACTTTAATGTGAACTGTGTTTGATCTCCTCATGTCCAATTCAGATAGGACAGGACGGAATGGACTTCTCTACCCTCTTTAACAGGCAGCAGGTCTGTGGACATCACTGTTTTTGTATTTTCATTGTAAAGTTACCCATATCTTATTGGTATGATGTGATTGTCAGACATTTGCCTTTACAGCTGAAAAATAAGAATGTTCTAGGTTGATCTCAGCTGAAAAAGAGAAATGTCAGCATTTGCAATTATCTGAAAAATTTAATAGCAATTCCCACAATAAAATTAATGCTTTTAAGAATTTCAGCCAAAAGTCCCTGGCTGAATCTCGGTGGAACCCCATTAATTGGGTTAACATGAGTTCAAAACCTCTACGGGCACCAAACGTAAAATCCACCAGTCAGATTACTCTGACTTCACCACGGACTTTAGGGCAATCATAAGACAGCCCTCCCCCGACCCCAACAAAGTCCTCTAGTGCACCTACACAGGGACCCCCTTTTATAGGCTTGGCAGGGGTCCCCCAAGGTGCAATAAATTTCCAGGTGGTGATTGGCTTAAATTTATAAAAACATTTACCTTATGGATACATTTGGGCCAATCAAAATTCCTCTTCTTTTGTTCTGCTGCCTTAAAGCAAGTTCCCAAGTTTATTTTATTTAACTGAGGCAAGCCAACCAGGGGATGGGCATTACCAAATATGTGTGGAGAATGAAGAAAGATAAAAGTGGGCACCCTGGGGTACTCAAGTTACCCCTGTTGCCAGCGGTACTGCCAGGGTTAGGGGGTTGGTGCACTACTCTGAGGGGGTTTCCCCGCTATGGAGCAGGTGTGAAGGAAGGGGTCTGTGTGTAGGAACCAGAGTGGGAACCACGATTCTATGAGCGCCTGTTGCCTTGGCCTCATATATCCATAGAGCCAGGCTTGAAAGTGCTCCTATAAGTGGACGTGGAACCTGTTGATAACCCCATGAATGGTTGGGACTGTGCCCCTGAATGCATCTAAGGCAATGGTGTGGATTGTCCACATTGTAATGGGTATCATTAGGGAACAGAGGGTAGATGGGATTGGTGACTTGATCTGGAGCGCGAGGAGGCTCTTTGATATAGAAAATTCCTGCTCATTTTGGATCTTAAGCAGGCGCACAACTTCCTTTCATATGGCTTTAGATGGGGGACATGTTTCTAGGCGGTGATGTAGGGAGCCCTCCCCTCCACATACTGCGCAGGTTGTGTGGAGGGAATTGGAGCGGTCTGCCATCCTATAGGTCCTTCTCAGACAGCGCCAGGAGTTGGCTCTTATTATTGGCTGTAGGAGTGGGTGGTGCGTCATTTACCACACTGCCTTCTGTGTGGTTAAGTAATAGGGAAAGTCCAACACATCTAGGTATTTGATTTTAGCAATGGTTGTGATTGTAGCAAGCATGTCTCTCTTGGGGTGGTTTTCTGGATTTCTTAATTTGAAATGGGCTGGGTCATCTCCTTCCCTGCACAGTGCCTGTGTTCTCTACGGTCCATCCCATGCGGCAGATGGTTCAGAGGATGTGTTTGAAGTGAGGGGAGGTTCCATACGGACCTGTTGTGGTAGGGTGTTTAGCAAGGTATGATAGTAGTCTGGGCGGGCTATGTAGGTTTTAATTTGAGCACCTGTGTGAAGTTAGTCCTCGCTGCCCTGATCAGTGTTGTTGTGGGAGGTCTGAGGCAAGGACTTCCTTCATCCAGGTTCCCAGGATGCGGTTGGCGTGGCTCTCAAGATCTATTAGACCCATGCCTCTGCTTGAGCGTGGGACAAAGAGTGTTTCCATCCATATGGGAGGGTGGGAGCTGGGCCATAGCCAGCCCTGGATGAGCGCGCGGATTGAAGTTATGAATGTAGATGAGAAGGCGATCGCGTGGGCAAGGTACCATAGTATTGGGAGGATGAGTGAGTTAGCAACTGTTACTCGCCCCATTAGTCCTGGGGATCTTCCCTTGAGGGAGGCGACGCGGTGGATATCTGTTGTAGCAAGTTTCTTTCCATTGTTTCATTGGCATATCCCCCTGTTTCCAGCTATATCCCAAGGTGGCGGACAGGAGTGGTGGTGGGAGGTGATGCAAAAGGTAAAATGAGTGGGTTTTCCTTCATATGGGGGTATGAGGCTCTGGTGTTGTAGCCCAGTTGTTAGTGTACTTGCCTAAGAGAATGATTTCTGTTTTCCTTTTGTTGAGCAATGCGTTGCTTACCATGGAGTATTCCTCTAGGGTGCGTTCCAGATGTTGGGCATCATTGTTGTTAGCTATACCTGCCATGCAGTCATCTACAAAGGCCAGTATCTTGACTGTTGGCTGGCCTTGTGCAGTTATGCCCATGAGGTGTGAGTCAGTTACGTGAATGAGTGGATCAAAACTGAAATTATACAGCAGTGGACTGAGGGGGTCCCCTTGTTTGAGCCCACTGTGTGGTGTGATCCTGTTAGTTAGGAATCCAGGGCCGCATACAGCCATGGTTGCAGATTCTGTGAGGAGCATCGCCCAGTTTATAATTTAGGTGGGAGTTTGAAAGCGTTTAGGCATTCCTTTAGGTATGGCCAGCTAACGCGGTCATATGCCTTTTCCTGGTCTAAGAAGACTAGGGCTCCAGTTGCTTTGGACTGACATATATTTGCAACAGGGTGTATGTTGTTCCAGATTGAGCGCCCTGGTATAAACCCAAACTGGTTGGGTGACAGGACGTCAGAGGCAATTGCGCCTAATTTGGCTGCTAAAATTTTTGTTAGAATTTTTGTGTCAGTATTAGATAGTGCGATTGGATGCCAGTTGGCCAGGTCCAATTTGTCACCCTTTTTATATAAGGTTATGACATATGATTCATGGCCACCAGGTAGGAGGCGTGTTTCCAGTAAGCACTGGTTCATAGATGCCAATAGGAGGGGGGCAATTTGTTGAAAATATTTTTTGTAAAATTTGTAGGGTATCCCATCAGGCCCTGGGCATTTCCTACGTGGTGCACCGCGGATTGTATCCCAAAGCTCCTCCCATGTAATTTAGGTTTAGAATATTGTAATTTGGTGGTGTGCTTTGTATCCTGGCGTTTTGTATAAATTTTTTGATTTTTTGTGGGTCTATCAGCGTATTGTGGTATAATTTGGTGTAATAATGGTGTACTTCCGCCTTGACCTCCTCAGGGTCAGTTGCCACAGTGCTGTTGGTCTTGCAGACCTGTGTGCATGTGGGCTGGTTGCTGCGGGAGTGGAATTGGCAGAAGAAATATGATGAGCAGGTTTCGCCTTCTTTTATGAACTTACCTTTGTTTGATACTTTGATTCTGTGTTGGTGTTTGAAAATGAGGGTGTTTAGTTGGGCAGATATTTCCACCCATTTGCGTCCCCAGTTGGGGCTATAGCCAGATCTCGGGGTATTTAGCTCAAAGTGGATTAGTTCCACCAAGGTACACTTGATTGTGGCTGTGTTGGTGGTGTACTTATGTGATGCAAGATGTCAGGTTTTGTTGATTAGTTCCTTTTTAAATTTGCTCATGTTACAATGGGATCTGAGGTAAATGGGGCTGTGAATTCTAAGTTTGTAGCCTCGTGTCTGACCCAGTCAGATATTTTGGGTAATTTTATGTTTTCTGGGTGAAGCTTTCTCCAAGGCGACATTTGTGCATGGGTTTGGGTTGGTGATAGCTGCATTGTAACAGGTCGGTGGTCAGAGAAATTGACTTTTATGTTGTAAATTTGGAAAATCTTGATCATTGGGATTGCAGGACAAGGATGTGATCAATGCGGCTCATTGATATGAGCGCTCCCTCATGTTGGGCCATGTCATGTAGGGAAGGAGTGGTGAACTGGGGGGAGGGCATCCTGTAGGCCAAGGGATGCCTTCGTTGTGCGGAATTTGATGTGCCCCAGTGAGTATCTCCCTGGGGTTAGGTCATCGTCCATGTCAGGGCTATACCAGCAGTTAAAGTCGCCCAACAGGATAGTATCTGGTGGGAGGGTGAGAGTTGGGACAGTTTTGAGAAATTGTTTTCTCTTGTTTGTGGTGCACGGTGCATATATGTATGCTATTAAGATTGTTTCCTCTTGGCATGTGATTGTTGCTACCAAGATGCGACCATGAAGGTATGAAGATGAATTTGTAATTTTAAATTTTTTGTTATTTTGGACGATTACCCCACAGTGGGACATTCATACTGATTGTGATGGTGAGACCCTGGCTGACCAGGATCCTTCTTCCCCTTGTAAACAGTGGGTTTCTTGGATGGCCAAGATGTCTACAAGGGGTTTTCGCAGGAAATCCATCTTTTTGGCTTGGACGTTTGAGCCCTTGGCTCCCACGATGTTTAGCATCCCTATTGACACTGAGGTGCCCATGGCGCCTCAGGAGCAGTTGGGAGGACCCTCTGGCCCTATCCCACCATGGCTCATTTTGGCCATGCTCCACATCTGTACTCCAACTCTTTCAGTGATATTGTCAGTTCCCTTGATCTGACCCATTTTTTCGCAGGAATTGCAGTTTTTTTGGATTTGCGTTATCTTTTCCTGCACGTGTCTCATGATGGTTCAATGTGGGGTGCTGATTGAGTTCTGTAATTTTGGGGTTCAAATTTGGAGAATTGTGCACCGCATTTTCGTCCATATTGTGGCTGAATTGTTCCTCAATGTGTGCATGATTGATGTCGCTTGGTGACTCAGTCATGTTGCTGTTTTATTTTCAACCTGGGCATATTGTTCTGATTAGTTGGCTTGGTGTATATCTGAAATGTCCTCCCAAATTTGTCCAGGGTCAATGGATGATTCTGCATATGTGACCGCCTTCAGCCGCTGCCTGCTTGCAGGCTTTTTGTGCCACTTTTGTTGTTTGTAACTGGGTCCATGATGGAGTAAAGTCCATCTTCATTTCCAGCGGAATGGGTGGTGACTGTCGGTCATTCTGGCGAAGTTTTCGTTACTTTTGTCCATGGCTTCCTCACAGTAGTCTGCTTCCATTAAGCCCTCCTTCACGGGGCATGTGTGTTCCTTGTGTCCTAATGAACCGCATTGGTTGCATATAGGCAGGTGCGCATTCCAGTGTAACTTGGAATGCAGATGACTGTCCCCCATCTGCAAAGTGAAACTCTGCTGTGCAGGGGATTATTGATAAGTCATCTTCCACTTTGGGGAACAGGTTGATCATGGCAATAGCTTTGCCTGTGCACAGGGTGGGCATCAGGAAAAATCTTTGTAATTCAAGTTGCATAATTTCTCCATAGGCTATGAGGCCTTTGTGGAGCTCCTCCTTGATTACCTTATGAGAAGGTTGGTAGGGAGTGAGTTGAATAAAATGAACAAAGTTTTCACTTTGTTCCATCTGGTGCGCGTGGTGCGCACAATTTATTTTCCCTCAGGGAGGGCAATTTTGATGCAGACTTTTGCTGCGGCATTGGCTTCATCAGCTGTTTTGAAACCAATATCAATCCAGCCACGGCCCATGTTGTTGGTGACGACATATACCGCGTAAGGGAAAAGGGAGGGCTGTGCCTCACATGTTTTCTTCCACAGGGTTGGGGACTCATCCCCAAGGAAGAGTTGGAGCCCGTGTTCCACCTTTGAAAGGGGTTGGTTGCATTGGATGTAAATGTACTGATCTTGTTTTATAGTAAACATCATAAACCTGGATGGTGTCTGAGTTTTTGGTTTCTTGGCAGATTAAGTTCCTGGTCCTCCTCCAGGGCTTTCTTGCCCTTGGGTGCACCGTTTAGCGCACCACTTGATGCGACGCTTGCCCAGGTTGTATTAGATTTATTATTAAAGTCGCCCATCTCTCCTGTGTGATTATCAAAATTGCTGTTCTAATCAAATTGTAGTAACTAAAGTGATTGTTACGGGAAAGAAAAAGCAAGTTCCCAAGTTGTGATATGCTCTCCTGCATATTTCCTAATTCAGAGTAGGGTAAACTATTCCAAACATATATCCAAAACCCCCTTGACCTTCAAATTACTTTAAATACTAAATAGTTGGATGTCGAGGGTTATCATTTTTCCCCTTTATTGCGCATATAATAAAAATCATAAAAACCATTTTTATTAGCGCTTTATTTATTTATTTATTATTTAAATTTTTATAAATCTTTGTAGAATCCAGCAGGCGTCAAACACCAGCAAGCAAGAATCAGCTGGATTCCCACAGTGAGCATTATATTTGTAGATCAATTTAAAAATTACTAACTTTATCCTTATATGAAAATCACTACATCCAAGGACATGACATGGCTGTTTGTTGATCATGTATATGCTGTGTTTTGGTCCCCAGAGAAGTATACAGTGACAGGGGGCCTCAGTTTAATTTTGTGATTCTGGGAGACCTTTTTGAAATGCTGAAGGTTAAGCCTTTCAGAACTTTGGCTTAATACCCACAGTTAGATGACCAGAGGGAACGTAACAACAAGTTCTTGGAGAAGTATCTCTAATGCTATGCAACCGCCTCTTAGGATAAATTTGTAGCAGACCTCACTTTGGTCCACTTTTAATACAAGAAGTTCCTGCATTCATCAACAGGTATGTCCCCTATGTATTCTATTTTAGGGTACAACCCTTCTAACATTGAGACTTATATGCGGATAATATAAAATCAGAAAATACTTTCATCACCTACATTAATAATGTCCACCAATAAGTTCAGAAACATAAGACCAAATTAACCAATGACGCCAAGCGGTATGCAGATAAAAAGTGACAAGGAACCTTTTTATCAAGAGGAAAATTTTGGTAATAATGGACACTAGGATTCTGCATCTTAATGTGTCATGTTGGTAATTAGCTTACAAGAGGTCAGGACCATTTCCTATTATCAAGGTCCTGAACACTGGCACTTTTCAACTGGAACTGCCCTTCATTGTAAAATAACCCTTATTTCACACTCCCTCACTATCTCCTTTTAATGGAAAGAAACCTGTATAGTTTAAGCCCATCATGGTAGAGGGAGCCTCAATTTTAATGTATATTAGATCTTGGATGCAAGGCGGGTTAAAAGCCAAGTGCATTACTTACTTTTATAGGAGTACTTAGCTTATGAGAATAGCTGGGTTACAAGTAAGAGCTGTACCAAAAGTAGGGGGCTACTTGAGGAATATCACAAAAAGAATCCAGATACCCCAACGCCTACCTCATCCAAGTCCTCCACCATAGCTGCCGTCAAACTTCCCACTTCTCATAAAAATTATGCCTTTGCAAAGGCTCCTGAAGGGGTCATGAACCCTTCCTGTCAAGGAAAGGGTATTGTAAGGCCTCAAGTGCCAGCCATAAAGCTGTACAGTGGTGTGCATTCCTTTAGGACAAGAAGAGTTTAAACCCAAGGTCCTATTCCTTACCCAGATCTCTGACCCAGAGCATACCATGGACAGGAGATGTGTGTCTGCTGCCCCTTCAGGTTTGCCACATTCCCTTTCCCCCTTCACCCCTCAGCCCCAAATTATCCAAGTCTCAAAATCTGCAGATTTTTATCTTAGAATATAAACATTTTTTGCAGGCTTTGAAAGTTCAATAAGCTTTATACCAAGTCCCCATTCCCTACCCCAACATGTGGTTCACCTGAAGTCAACACGAGTATCAAAAACTCACCTAGAAAGTCAAAATTAGGAATAAAATAAACAGGAAAAGATCCAAAAGAGGAAAAAAATCTGACACTCCATGCTAAAGAGTGAATTTAGAAATTTGAGGAAACGGGAAAAAACAATCAAAGAATAGAATGGAAATGTCAACAAATACTATCAAGGGAATTGACGATTGTCTAAAAATTAACAGATTGAAATTAGAAACCATATACTACTATCATGATTCAGCTTAGCAGCTCTCACCCCCCATAATAACATAATACCTACCCCTGCTAATGTTAAAGTGTAGGGTTATTATTTTACATTGATTAACTGTTTGATGAATACAAGAATTTATTGAAAAATCTTCTTTTATGATATTTTAGTATTTCAGCAATAAATGGGAACCATCTATCCAAATCTGCCATCTATCAGATCCTCTATAAAAGCGCCTTCTTTCACTACTTGAAACCACAGGTTCCATGTGGACTGTGTATGCTCTTGTGGGTTGTAAAGCACCCACTAAGAAAGACAGGTCTTTACTTAGAACACTGGATTCCTAACATCGCATCTAAAATATCCTATAAATACCAAATACTTCTAATTTAAGTATTCTAATTGCCCCATCTTCTTGACTTCTTCAACTGCTCTACTAATTTAACAGATTTAAGCACCATTAGGACCTCAGCTTATAGTCAAAAGAACTAACGAGACAACAGAACAAGTTCTCATTAAGGAACCTCTGAGCTATACAATTAAATCGTCTATCACAAGAAATGAAGAACAATTCCATAAAGATAATCAATCAAAAGATTGGTTGAGAAGTGTAACAATATGGATCAACACATCTCAATATGAGATGACTCCGTTGCATTAATAGCTTGAAATTATGGGTTACTTCTGAGTTCACCTACCCTCAGTTGATCAAACTCAGTATTACCCTTAGCTGGACATCATCAACGAAATTATTTAATAATTATCAACTGGTATATACTCTGTGATGCCAATCCATTTTGTTTCTAAGCCAAATCCATACCTTCTACAATTCAAGACTTATATTACTCAGCTTAACTACCTTCAGGAGAAATAGCCTTTGTAGCCAAAAATATTCTCCAGAGTTTTGTCCATATGACCATATATAAAACCCTACAAGTGGTAGGACTGCGTCACATTAAGTAGCTTGACAGCTGGGACTTACCCAAACCCTGCATTCTACCATTATCAATTTTTACATCGCAGCCTCATCATTTGTAACAACAACTGAAAGGCCACTTTGGACAACTCACCATAGATTAATAAAGCTTTGAGATGGTTCACCATCCTGGATGATGGGATCTCTGGGTACCTTGAAAACCATATTTACCAAAATATGCTTTTTAAGAATAAACCTTGAGTCACCATCTTGACTAGATTGAGACACTTCTCCAGTTGCTACATTAACACTACCAAAATTTGCCTTGCATGATAGTGGCACCATAATATAGGGGCCAGAGAGTCAGAAGGACCAGAATGTCCTGAGGCCTGCAAGTGCAATCTTGTTCTTTGATTATGACTCTTGATGATCCAGGAGAATCGTGGAAGCAAGAAATCCAAGCTTCAATTGTATCCCTATGATATCAAATTAGAAATGTGGCTCAAAGGTGCAAGATCCACTTGGATAGGGTCCCACTTGATCCCAGAGTCACGCTTGATGCCCTATCATATGAAATGGACAATTTCAGCGCATTTTCTAAGCTCACTGAAAATTTTATCACAAAACTTGAACATGATGCAGTTATGAGACCTGCATAAGAGATTGTGAAAACCTGCATCATGTATAACTTGCTAAAATATAAGCTCTGAATAAACAATGAATCTAAAGGCCTCTGTCATCCTTCTAAACCTCCACTGGAAGAAAATTAGAGAAATTGGGAGGATTATGCTGACAGTTGAATTATCAGGTCCCTTAAGACTATGCAGAAACTGATTTTTCTGAACATGTACCTTTACCTTCCATTAGACTCTCTTTACCATTATTGTAACTAACTTTAAACCTAATGTCAAAGAAAGATTTACTTTGGGTCAAGAAAGCATTACCTAATTTTTGTATGATTATGAGAGTTTAATAGAGAAATCCAAAGACTGTAAGAAAGTAAAGCATATTTTATCTTGTTATAACATCACGTTGTGTGTGATTATGAATCCACTATTTTGAAAGGTTGCCAAAAATGATATTAAGTACGTCATGCCCTGATCCAGGATTTTGGTAGAAACTAGACCTTGGCAAATAAAAACCAGGCATTCATGTCTATCCGTTTATACAAAAAAGAAAGTCACATGGAGATTTCCAGTTGGTTCATTGTTTAAGCACAGCCTTTGGTTACTAGATACCAAATCATTTTAGATGAAGCTATACCGCTATGGCCTCTACCTTGTGGTCTTATCCTGAGGTTTGACTATATATGATTGAACGCAAGAGTAACTTCACCTACTCTGAGAAATCAAAGAAGCCCTTAACGAGACTTCAAATTCCACCTTGAGTTCGAAGACCTCTACCTCAACCTCCTCTCATCCAGCCTCATATTCAAATTTTTCAAAAACCAGAAAATTTTAGAATCTCAATGCACCTATTGCAACTGATTTCACCATAATGCCAAGAACTATTGAAAGAACTTTCTGAGAAGGCGGGAAAAGGGCAGTCAGCATGAAGGGAGAGGCGCTTCATGCTGATACCCTGTACCGCCTCAAAACCCTAGATGACAAAAGCTACTTCCAATGCTGATGTACCTAGTGGAGAAAAATAGGTACTACTTGATTATAAAGAACATTATACTTCTTACTTTTCTTCCAATTGATTTCCTATGTTTCTCACCTTTCCACTTTAGTTTTGGAGCTTGTTAACTTAAGTTGCTATATGATTTCACAGGGTTCCTGTTCATTTTATCTTCAAAAGTGGCTCCCTCACGATTGACGTCTCATCATATTAATAAAGAGAACCAAGATACCCTTGGCTTACCCCACTATATAAAGTATAGAACAACGAGATTACAATGTACTTGATCTGTGTTAAATTCTGAGGATTGCACGTTTGATAAAATAAATACTGCACATTTAATTGAGACAAAGTTTTGCCAAAAGATCCTTGATTTAGCCAATGTCTTATGGTACTTTAACATTTGAAAGCTCACTAGGCATATTTGAATAAATCTGAATCCTCTGGTCGATTTTGGGCTTAATTCTTCCTACAAATTTGGGAATTTATACTGTGGCAGGCAAAGATACAAAATGATAATTTTGAATTGACAGCTTTTCGACACTCTTAAAGAGAAAACTCTGATAAAAAACTAGCTAAAGAGAATTAATAAAATATAACTTTATTTAATAGTATTACTGGGAAAATTAAAGTTGAACTTTAATTTCCGCTCAACATCACTTTCAAACAATTTTGATTAGAAGTAACCGTTATTTCTCCATCGCCACCTACACTGCATCAGTTTTTCATTTATGCCTGCATATCCACCACCTGCTGCCCCAGTATGGGGCAGCGGTGCTCCACCTGATAGTTTTTCTGACCAGCAGGCATATGCGTGTGGACTGGCTCATCCAGCCCGCCTAATGCATCAGGCTGATTTGTCCCTCCAAGGGACTTATTATTACACTTAGCGTGAGTCCACCCAACCTGCCACCACCCCCTAGCCCTACCCTAATCTAATATTCACTTTTGCCTATGCGTCAAATATGGATGTCTCAACCATATGCCAACAGAAATGATTGAGCTGGCAATGACCACGTTTGCACCAGCTGGTTTATCAACTTCCGCCCTTACAAGGGATATTTTGATATAGGCTTTCCCACTGAAGAAGATGCAGCTGCTGCAGCAGCTACGCCATTAACTTATAAAAACACACCCATTTCCACCACCCATACATGCCTCCCCAGTGATACCACATTTGTGGTAACTTTTGCAAAATTTCCTTCACACCTTCCCCTCAAACACTATACGATGAAAAGATGACAGGGCTGTCCAAATATGGCACAGATACCATCCTCCACTTCCTTATCCTGAGAAGCGCTTAAAAATTAGCAGCACCCTGGGCAATGGCCACCATTACCCCCCACCAGCCAACCATAGCCCACAACATCCCACCACGTGCCTATATCCCATCTGCACCAGATCACTTCTTTTGGTCTCGCATTAATAAATGGCCGCACAGTTTACCCCTCTGCCATGAGTTGGACCACTCAAAAAAGGCCTGTCGTCACAGCCCAAAAAATGTGGAAACTGCCAATACCACACGTGAGGCCACACAAACAGCATTTGAGTGGGGATTTTAACTGCCCTCACCCCCTCCAGCTGAACGTTTGAGAAATCAGCAAACCTTTGCAACCAAAACCCAAGCTGGCCAAATTTCTCACAATATACCCAATCAGGAGGGGGTTTGGACCCAAATTCAAACAACCAATTTCCTGCCCCAAAACTTACCTAATCACAGCCACATCTCTTTTTATTTAACCGAGGTAAGCTGATCAGGGGACAGACATTACCGAATATATGTGAAACTAAGAGAATAACTAAGAAATATAAAAATTGGGCACCTCAGGGTACTCAAGTTACCCCTGTTGCCAGCGGGACTGCCAGGTATGGGGGGTTGGTGCACTAATCCGAAGGGGTTTCCCCTGCTATGGAGCAGGTGTGAAGGAAAGGGTCTGTGTGGAGGAACCAGAGTGGAAACCATGATTCTATGAGCGCTTTTTGTCTTGGTCTCATATATCCATAGAGCCAGGCTTGGAAGTGCTCTAGTAATTGGAAATGGAATCTGTTAATAATCATATGAATGGTTGGGACCGTGCCCTTGAACGCATCTAATGCAATTGTGTGTATTGTCCACATTGCAATGGGTATTAGGGAGCTGAGGGTAGATGGGATTGGTGACTCAATCTAGAGCGCGAAGATACTCTTTGATATCAATAATTCCTGTTCATTTTGAATCTTGAGCAGGCATGCGACTTCCTGCCATATAGCTTTGGTTGGGGAGCATGTTTCTAGGCGGTGATGTAGGGATCCCTCCCCTCCACATACTGCACATGTTTTGTGGAGGAAGTTGGAGCGGTCCGCCGTCCTATAGGTCCTTCTCAAACAGCGCCAGGCGCTTGCTCTTATCCTTGGTTGTAGGAGCGGGTGGTGTGTCATTATTCACATTGCTTTCTGTGTGGTTAAATCATAGGGAATGTCCAGCATATCTAGGTATTCTATCTTAGCTATGCTTGGGGTTGTTGCTAGCATATCCCTCTGGGGGTGGTTTTCTGGGTTTCTTAATTTGAATTGGGGGCTGGGTCGTCCCCAACCCTGTATAGTACCCATGTTCTCTATGGTCCATCTCATATGGCGGATAGTTCGGAGGATATGTTTGAAATGAGGGGAGGTTCCATGTGGACCCGTTGCAGTAGGGTGCTTGGCAAGGTATGAAAGTAGTCTGGGTGGACTATGTGGGTTGGTTAATTTGAGCGCCTGTGAAAAGTTAGTCCTTGCTGCTCTGGACCAATGTTGTTGCGGGAGGTCTGGAGCAAGGATTTCCTTTATCCAGGTACCTAGGATGTGATTGGCATGGCTCTCAAAATCCATTAGTCCCATGCCTCCGCTTGAGCGTGGGCCAAATAGTGTTTCCATCCGTATAGGAGGGTGAGAGCCAGGCCACAGCCAGCCCTGGATAAGCGCGCGAATTGAGGTTATAAAGGTAGGTGAGAAGGCTATCGCATGGGCCTGGTACCACAGTATTGGGAGGATGAGCGAGTTAGCAACTGTAACTCGTCCTGTTAGTCCTGGGGTTCTTCCCTTGAGGGAGGCGACGCGTTTGGATACCCGTTGTAACAGATACTTTCCATTGTCTCATTAGCTTATCCCCTGATTCTAGCCAGATTCCAAGGTGTTGGACAGGAGTGGTGGTGGGAGGTGTTGCAAAGGGTAATATAATTGGGTTTTTTCTTCAAGTGTTGGTGTGAGGTTCTGATGTTGTGGCCCAATTGTTTGTGTATTTGCCTAAGAGGATAATTTCTGTCTTCCTTTTGTTGAGCGATGCATTGCTCACCTTGGAGTATTCCTCTAGAGTGTGTTCCAGCTGTCGGGCATCTTCATTGTTTGCTATACCTGCTACGCAGTCATCTGCAAAGGCCAGTATCTTGACTGTTGGCTGGCCTTGTGCAGTTATGCCCATGAGGTGTGAGTCAGTTACTTGGAGGAGCAGGTCAAAGCTGAAATTGTATAGCAGTGGACTGAGGGGATCCCCTTGTTTGAGCCCTCTGTGTGGTTTAATCTTGTTTGTTAGAAATCCAGGGCCGCATACAGCCATGGTTGTAGATTCTGTTAGGAGCATCGCCCATTTTATGAATCTTGGTGGGAGTTTGAAGGCATGTAGACATTCTTTTAGGTATGGCCAGCTAACACGATCATACGCCTTTTCCTGATCCAAGAAGACCAGGGCACCAGTTGCTTTGGATTGGCAAATGTTTGCAACAGGGTGTATGTTGTTCCAGATTGAACGCCCTGGTATAAACCCAAACTGGTTGGGTGATAGGGCGTCAGATGTAATTGCGCCTAATCTAGCTGCTAGAATTTTTGTGTCAGTGTTTGAGAGTGCAATTGGGCGCCAGTTGGCCAGGTCCAACTTGTCACCCTTTTTATACAAGGTTATAACATAGGATTCATGGCTTCCTGGTAATAGGCGTGTTTCCAACAAACTCTGGTTCATTGACGCCAATAGGAGGGGGCGATTTGTTGAAAATATTTTTTGTAAAATTCGTAGGGTATCCCATCAGGCCCTGGGCATTTCCTACGTGGTGCACCGCGAATTGTTTCCCAAAGCTCCTCCCGTGTGATAAAGGATAGTATATTGTAATTTGATGGTGTACTTTGTATCTTGGCAGTTTGAATAAAATCTTTAATTTTTTGTGGATCTGTTGGCATATTGCGATATAATTCGGTGTAATAGTGGTGTACTTCCGCCTTGACCTCCTCAGGGTCAGTTGCCACAGTGCTGTTGGTCTTGCAGACCTATGTGCACGTGGGCTGGTTTCCGTGGGAGTGGAATTGGCGGAAAAAGTATGTCAAACAGGTTTCGCCTTCCTTTATGAACTTATCTTTGTTCAATACTTTGATTCTGTGTTGGTGTTCAAAGATGAGATTGTTGTCAGGCTGAAATTTCTGCCCATTTGCGTCCCCAATTAGGGCTATAGCCAGATCTCGGAGTATTTATTTCCAGGTGGTCTAGTTCTGCCAAGGTACTCTTGATTGTGGCTGCGTCCACGGTGTACTTGCGTGATGCAATATGTCAGGTTTTGTTGATTAAATCTTCTTTGAAATTTTCCCATGTTCTGATGGGATCCAAAGTGAATGGGGCTGTGAATTCTGGGTTTGTAGCCTTGCTTTATCCCAGTCAGATATCTCAGGCAATCTTATATTTTCTGGGTGAAGCTTTTTCCAAGGTGATACCTGTGTGTGGGATTGGGTTGGCGCTAACTGCACCATAACTAATCGGTGATCAGAAAAATTGATCTTTTTTGTTGTAAATTTGGAGATTCTTGAGTGGTGGGATTGTGGGATGAGGATGTGGTCAATATGACTCATTGATATGAGCAGTCCCTCACGTATGTTGGGTCTTGTCATATGGGGAAGGATTGGTGAGTTGGGAGGAAGATCATCCTGTAAGCCAAGAGATGCTTTCATTGTGCGATATTCAATGTGTCCAGGTGGGTATCCCCTGGGATTAGGTCATCAATCTGTATTGGGGTTATCCCAGCAGTTGAAATCGCCTAACATGATGATATCTGGTGGGAGGGTGAGGGTAGAAATTTTTCAATTTTTTTTCTATCAGTTGCAGTGCACGGTGCATAGATACATGCTAACGAAATTATTTCATCTTGGCATGTGATTATTGCTACCAGGACTCGACCATGCAAGTGTGATGATGAATTTGTAATTTTTAAATTTTTTGTTTTGGACTATCACCCCACAGTGAGATGTCCATACTGATTGTGATGGTGCGACCCTGGTTGACCAGGATTCTTCTTCCCCTTGTAGGCAGTGGGTTTCTTGGATGGCCAAGATGTCTACAAGAGGTTTTTTCAGGAATGCCAGCTTTTTGGCTTGGGATGTATGAGCCCTGGCTCCCGCGATATTTAATATCCCTATTGACACTGAGGTGCCTGTGGCGCCTCAGGAGCGGTTGGGAGGACCCTCTGGTCCTATCCCACCACGGCTCATTTTTGGCCATGCTCCATGTCTGTACTCCAACTCTTTCACTGCCATTGTTGGTTCCCTTGATCTGACCCAATGATTCAAGGGAATTGCGGTTTTTTGCATTTGCATCAACTTTTCCTGCACAGGTCTCATGTTGATTTGATGCGGGTTGTTGATTGGATTTTAGATTTTTTTGGTTCAACTTTGTTGCATTGTGCACCGCATTTTCATCCAAATTACGGTTGCATTGTTCCTCAGTATGTGAATGACTGATGACGCTTTGTGGCTCAGTCTGGTTACTGTGAAAATTTTCGACCTGGGCATATTGTTCTGATTGGTTGGTTCAGTGAATATCTGAAATATCCTCCTGAATTTGTCCGTGGTTAATGGCAGATTCCGCGTGTGCCGCCGCTTCAGCCGCTGCTCTCTTGTGGGCTTTTTGTGCTGCTTTACGCTGTTTACTTGTAACTGGGTCCACAATGGAGTATAGTCCATCTTCACCCCAGTGGAATGGGTAATGGCCATCAGTCATTTTGGCGAAGTTTTCATTATCTTCAACCATAGCTTCTTCACAAAAATCACCTTCCATTAAGCCCTCTTTTACAGGGCATGCATGTTCCTTGTGGCCCAGTGAGCCACAGTGGTTGCAAATGGGTGGTGCGCGTTCCAGTGTAACTCAGAATGCAGCTGACTGGTCCCCATCTGCAAAGTGAAATTCTGCTGTGTGGGGTATTCTGGATAAACCCTCTTCCACTTCTGGGAAGGGGTTGATTACAGCAATAGCTTTGCCCATGCACAGTTCGGGCATTAAGCGAAATCGCTGTTATTCAAGTTGTTGGATTTCTCTGTAGGCCACAAGACCTTTGCGGAGCTCCTCCTTGATTACCTTATGAGGAAACATGGTGGGGAGCGAGTCAAAGGAGATGAACAAAGTTTTTGCTTTGTTCCAGCTGGTGCGCGCGGTGCACACAATTTTTTGCCCTCAGGGAGGGCAATTTCCACGCAGATTTTTGATGCGGCATCAGCTTCATCAGCTGTTTAAAACCAATATCGATCCAGCCATGGCCCATGTTGTTGGTGGCTACATACATAGCATGAGGGAAAAGTGAGGGCTGTGCCTCACATGTTTTCTCCCACAGGGTTGGTGACTCATCCCCAAGGAAGAGTCTGATCCCATGTTCCACCTTTGACAAAGGTTGGTTGAATTGAATGTACATGTAATGTGCGTGCTTTACAGTAAATACCATAAACCCAGATGGTGTCTGAGTTTGCGATTTCTTTGCAGAATGGGTTCCTGGTCCCCCTCCAGGGCGTTTCTTGCCCTTAGTTGCACCGTTAAGCACACCGCTTGCCATGACGCTCGCCCATGTTGTATTATTTTTGTTATTAAAGTCGCCCATCTTTCCTGTGTGTGATTATCCAAATTTGATGTTTGAATTGAATCATAGTAACTAAAGCGATTGTTATGAGAAAGAAAAGCTAATCACAGCCACATCTCACCAAATCAATCCTACTCAACCAAAATCCCTGGGACTTATTGGATGAAATAACCAAATCTGGGGAAATTGTCTCACCTCCAAACTTTCCAATTAATTTAAAATATATTTGCCTTCAGACTATGATGCCTCATTACTGCACAAAAAATATATCCACAAACCACTGCTACTCCATTCTTGAGCAACCATCAACTTGCTGAGGCTGTGGTGGCCTCTCTGATAGTTTCCATCTCTGAGCAGCAGTGGCACTCTCAGTTGCTGAATAAAAAGAAGGACTACATTTAACCAAATTCCCTGCTGATGTCCCTTAGGCTGCAAAAATGGAAACCAAACGATTATATGAAACTGCCACCTCCACTGTCAAGCATATGGCTGCACTGGCAGAATTTTCCCCCACCACACATATCATCAGAGCCAATATTACAAATTTTTCCCAGCTTCCCAATGCATGCATACAAGCTGAACACCATGTTACCAAACTCCTGGAGGCTTTGCTCCAGGCCTAGATTGTTATAAAGATCTTTTCAATTATCTTTTTCATCTCAACCCACATCCTGCGGATGCCCCAACCCCCTTGCTCTCAGCTTTGATCCACCTCTTCAATACTAAAGATGAAATTGATAATCGCCTGATCCCCTCTCACCCTCCGCCATGGTGGGATAATCGGTTCTCTACTGCTACACCTGGTAGGTTATTTTCTTTTTGCTTTGGTGTCTCACCACACAATTAGGGCTTTTGGTTTGCGTTTTCAGTTCACTTATTATGTTTTGTATCATTAATGTCCATCCCCTGGTCAGCTTACCTTCAATAAAATCTAAAAATTCAAGAGATTTTATTCATGATTATTCATTTCGGCCAGGTGCCAGTATTTATACTTCTAAGGTATCTCCTGGCCACATATTAAGCACGCAAATTCCACAGATAATTATTTTCTACCTCAGTTTGGCCCTCAAAGCGATAAAATTAAAACCTATTGCTAGGACTATTGGTGGTAAAAAACACTAATATTTGGGGAGACTTCAAGGGCAAAAATCGCAATAAAAAACATACAAAATTGTTTTAGGGCCAGCCCAATTTGAGTTTTATCATACAGCTGATGAAATACAACTTCTGAGAAATTTGGCAATAATTTCAGTTAAATGACATACCCCTAATTGGGATGTCAGCAGGCCTCTCTTGATAGCACTAGGTACTCCTATTTGGGCTGTCCATGTGCAAGTGCTACTGTGCCAATTACAAGGATTGACATTTGAAAATCTTTCTTTTGCTTTGATGCCCAAATTGAAGCCAAATTCGGATTTTTGAAAAAATACAAAAAACAACCACTTGATCAAGCCAAAACTTACTGATGTTGATGCAATTGACGCCTGCTGCCCCAGCTTGGGGCGGTGGTTCACCGCCATCTGGAATCTTTCAGCTGCTGCCAAAGCGCGCCCAGGCTGGCTCTGCTAGCCCTCCCAATGCTACTGGGCGTTATGTCCCCTTGGGACTTGACTCACCACCTCGCTAACTCTCAGGAGGTGCTCTGGAATCCTTTGGTGCTCCAATGGAGCAATTTTCATTTTGGCCTCTGGGTTGAATATGGGAATCTCTTCCCATATGCAAATGCAGCCATCATCAAGATGGACACGGCAGTTTTCAAACCCGCTGGCTTTATTGACTTCTGTCCCTTTAAGGGTATTTTGACCTTGGCTTCCACTTGGAAGCTGATGCAATGGCAGCAGCCAAGCTGCCATTAATTTTTAAAAATTCTTTTGCCCACCGTTCACACCCAGCTCCCAGATGAGGCCACTTTGGTGGTCCAGTTTGCTGGGTTGCCCTCTTTCCTTTCCCCTGAATGCCTCTGCCACAAGCTCACATAGGGTTTGGCCATTTATGGCGCAGACCCTGTTTTGCAGTTTGTGGTTCCCAATGGGGTGGATTGGTTGGCAGGGCCTCGCGCCTTTGCAATGATCCGCCCATTTCATTGCAACTCTCACCTCATGATTCCCCCCTGCACTGTGATCAGGTCCGCCCCTGATCACCCATTCTGAGCGCGCATCAAAAATGGCTGCGCCATTTGCCTCTTATACTTTGAGCTTGACCACTTGAAGCACAAGTGCCCAACAGTTGCCACTTCTGCCACATCTGCCACTCAGGGCTTGGGCGCCACCCCGGTGGCTGCCTCACCCCAATTTTTTGAATGGGGCTTGATCCTCCCACCCCCAACATTGGGGAATTCTGGCGCTGCTTCAGAGCAGCGACCAATAAAAATTTACAAAAATATAAAATTTTGAAAATTTGACTGGGTTATGGAATTTAGAGTTGATGGCTGAACCAGTTTCAGCTGAGCTGCCATGGTTGACAGCATGTGGCCAATCAGCTCCAGCCACAGCCCCAATTCCTGTGGCTGGCCCAGCGCTTGGCTAATCCAATCCATTCGAGGCTCTCAAATGGATTGAGGGGGATGGATGGCTGTGTCACATGAAACCAGATCTTGCTTTGGATGAGTTCTTTGTTGACCCTCCCAAATAGCGTTCCCACCATTTTCATCCAAAAAAGGGTTTCCCATTTATAAAATATTAACAATATGGCAGTTGCAGCTGAAGCTGCCCTGGCCAACACCCTCCTCTGCCAACAACTCCATGGGGCAATGGGGCCCCTTGTCGAGAGTATTCCTATCCCCAATTTTCCTCATGATTTTGAGGAAGATGCAAAGTATGAAATTGAGGAGCTCACTTTTGGTGCGAGCTGTGCTTGCATCAATGCAGTAAAAACTTCTCTTTTATACCCCAAGTATCCCCAAACCCAACGGCGCATCAAGTCATTTACTTGTGTGCCAGCTCTCATCAATTTTGCTGAGCATCAACTTGCTCAATATGTTGAGGCGATGAACACCGCCAGCCTCATTAATGTGGAAAGCACCCAACTATACTCCAATATGCCCCATGTCATTGATGCTCCCACCCCAATGCTGTCCACCATGGTCCACCAGCTAAAGTGGGCACAGGACAAAGTTTTCCCCAAAGCCTCCTCGCCATCTGATATGGCTTCCTAGGCTGATAACCTAGGGGCTATACTAAGAATTTTTTTAATCTATGATAATCCCTTTGTTTGGCCCATTTGTGAATAAAGATGCGTGGCGGCTCCCCTTTTGGGTTGGGCATCACTAGTACTAAAAAGGATTGACATTTGAAATTCATTATAGGGCGAAAATTGATAACATTATTATAAAAATCTTATTCTATGTGTCCATGGAGTTTTAAAGGTTATTTTCAGGATCAATACCTGGACATTTTCTTAAGATTAATGGTCAATGTTGCTCCTGATTAGCTGGAACCAAATGCCAAGGGTTTTGCATGTATAATTGGACTGAATTATGTGAGAATATCTGGCCTGAGCTGCCAAGAGAAATAGATATAAATTAATGTTGAGATAATTGGCCCAAGCTGTCAAGTGGATAATTGGGTTAAGTTGACGTTGAGATATTCAGCCTGAATCATATAAAGTAATTGGCTTTAGTTGAGAATTAGAGTAATCAGCCCAAGTTTTGGAATAATAATTGGCCTATTTTGTTGGTTTTCAAAGGGTTTATTTTTTGGGTCAACCATCAGAATTTAATATTTCCCCCACTTGAAACAAACATAAGCCCTAAGATTTCCAATTAGCCTTCATTGATCTTCATCATTCTTAAATAAAAGGCCCAAAATGCTGATAGAAGTAGGCCAAGTGCATAGCCTTAACTTCGGCCTTAATTGCTGATGGATTTGGAGTTGGATTCACTCCCCATCCTTAAATGTGAACTATAGTATTAATTAGATTATATATACTATTTTTTATTTTTTTATAACTCTTTTTGTTTCTTACTTTATTTTTTACCCTTTTTTCAATGCTCATATTATATATGTTTTCTGATTGTCCAGCTTATTGAACCTTCTTAGAAATTTCGTGTGAACTTGGTTGTATATATGGACAGTCTTAATTTCCTTGATTGTGTATATACGAACTGGGATGTCTTCTCAATTGCTTTTGGTGGCCCAACCCAGATGTGATCTAACTTTTGCAATTGGCACAATCTATGGGTATTGCGAAATAGAACTTCATCATGTACTTCAAATTTGGCCAATTTGTAGCAATTTCAAATCTTTTACATGTTAGGACTTTCTATGGCAAAACTGTTGTTGAAGGCTCGAGCTTGCAGTTTAGTTAGGGTATCTGCAAGCTTCTTGATATATTGAGGATAACTGTTATTGCCAGGATCTTCTGGGATCAAATATAGTAGTGATGGTAGGGCTGGATGTCTTCCATATAATAACTGAAAAGGGGACGTCCTGATTGCTGTATGGTAGGAGATATTGTAGGCAAATACAGCCAAACTCAAATAAGTACTCTATACAGATGGTTGGCCTAATTAATTTTCTGATAAGGTTCACCAATGTCCCGTTTGTGCACTCAACTGTACCATAAGTTTTGGGATGATAGGGAGCGGAAAGCACGCCTTGTACTTCCATAAATTGGTTGAGCTTAGCAAGGACATTGGCGCTGAAATTTGTTACGTTATCAGTAAGAATAATCTGGGTAAATCCATGTTTGTGGATGATGTAATAAGGGATGAACTTGGATGTAGTTGTCACTCCTGCTTCCCGAGTAGTCTTGGCTTCAACCCATTTAGTCAAGTGTTATTAGCTATAATAATGCACTTGGCCTTAAAATTGCTTGTTGGAAGAGGGCAACAACGTCAATAGATACAGTGTGACAGGTAAACTTGTGTTGAACAAGCTGATAAGATGTGCTTTTTTGGAACAGTTTCTCACCTTGACACCATGCACAGAATTCTAGCGTTTCTTGAATTTCAAAAGGCATTGACTCCAAATAGTAGAATTGCGTTCAGATGCTCCTTCATCTTTTTGAATCCACCATGCCCTATGTCCTTATAGGAAACCAAAATGATGTCTTTTCAGGCCTTTGGTCTTAAAAGATATATTTCTTTCCCTCAATAATCTTGTAAAGTGTCCCATTTTTAACAGTTGTATCTTGTCATAAATCCATTAGTACTTTTTTTTGGATTCAGGCTCATCTTGGCACTTTCCATTGATCATGTTAAAATAACTCATTGGCAGCCAGACCAAGTGTTGCAATAGTGGGCAGTCAGGAAAGGTAATCGCATTTTGATGTTTTACCTTAAGTGCAATGCTCAATTAAGAAGTAATAAGCTTTAAGATTTAATGCCCAGCGGGCTAATAAGCCCTCAAGGCTCTTTTAAGTTGTTCAGCCATCTTAGGGATGTAATATCAGTAATAACTTTCAAAAAAATGACATGCAGGTAGACCTAAATTTGCTTGCAAGCATATATGAGAGCTAAGCTTTCTCATTCCATCACTGTGTAATTTCTCTTGTGAACACCTAAGGTGCAACTAGTGAAGGCAACTAGTTGTTCTTCACCGTCTTCTTTAATCTGAGATAATATGGTCCCCACTGCCATTAGGGATGAGTCAGACTGGACAATAAATTTATGATCAAAGTCTGGACATTGAAGAACTGGCACAACCAATCGTGCCAATTTGAGATGATTAAATTAATTTTGGCAGGCTGGAGCCAAGTCAAACGGGACATTATCCTTAAGTAGAGAGAAAATTTTCTCTTTAAGTTGTGCAAATTCAGCAATGAATTAGCAATAGTACCCAATCCTTCCTAGGAATACATAAACATCACAATTGGATTAAGGCCATTTCATTTTGGAGATGGCATCCAACTTAGAGGGTTGGGGCCAAAGACCTACTTTGTCAATTACAAAGCCAATGTATTAAGGCTGATCTTTGAAAAACTGGCACTTTTTGGGCTTGTTTTTTAGGTTTGTAGCTGCTATCTTTCTTAAAACCTCCTCTAAGTATTCCAGGTGGTCATCAAAAGTGTGGCTGAAAACGTTATAATCGTTAAGATACCTAGTACACATGAAAACTTTGAATCTCCCAACATTGTGTTCATAGCCCTTTAGTAAGTAGCCAGGGCATTGCAGAGCCCTTGAGGCATTCTCACAGCTGGAATAGGCCCTCTTGGGATACAATTGCACATTTTTCGCGCTCCTTTTTGGGAAGGTCTATTTGCCAATATCCGCAGATAAGGTCCATTGCTGTGAAGAATTTTGCGCCCCTAGCCTATCCAAGGCATCATCAATTTGTAGCAGAGGGTATGAGTCCTTCTTTGTGATGTTGTTTAACTTCTAGTAATCAATGAATAATCAGTTGCTTCCATACTTTTTCTTCACTATTAAAATTAGTGCAGCATAGGGACTTTTTGAAAACACTAACATGTTAAGATCCAGGAGTTCCAAATCTCCTTAGATACAGCTTCTTCTGGTTTTGAGCGTCTATTTGGGCATAATCAAATTAGTTTATGATCTCTGGTATTAGTATTGTGGATGACACCTGTCAGAGCTACAGTTCCTTGGACTGGCGCCAGGGTTCGCGGTGGCTCAAAGCTGGAAAAATTGGAAAAGAGCACCGAAGAGGAAACAAAAATGAGTTATTTTATAGAATAATTTATTATATTAATATGCTTCAATATTTATAGGGTGCATCGGGACTCAGTGCCTTCAGGATCTTTGGAGCCTCATCCAATCAGGATCTTTACTGATCTTCCAGAATGGCCTCCTTGAGGGCATCCTCAATGGATAGCGTTGCTCACCTTACTGAAAGGGTGGAAAGGCTGCTCCACGTGACTCAGGAATAGGTGAGGATGATCCTGAAAGAGTTTTTTCTTGGTTAGGTTCAATGACTGATTCAGCATGGCCAGATTTGGATAACGGAAATTTGATACAATTTCAATCTCAAATCCTGACAAGGCCCCCTTTAAGATCCTGTTGGAGGGGGGTGTATGGCTGGAGGAACTGACCATGCACTCAGTTTACAACAGTCCCCTGATTGATGTTGGCAATGGAGTACTCAGACTTCACCTTGTGTATAACTTTGTAGGGTCCAGATCACAGTACATCGAGCTTGTTCTGTCAGCCTCCAGGTCAATGATGATAAAAGAGAATGAGGTCACCTAGTTGAAATTCTGGTAAGGAGAATCGTCCAAGATTTGATCAGGATGTCTCTCTTCCAGTGGCGGTAACAATGCCTTGAGTGGCTTAGGCTTGTAGCTGGACAATTTCATCAGCTAGAGCCCTCATATTTAAATTGGCGTTCTTGGGAGTGGAGGCTTCAAGCAGGAGCTGGACACTACTGGGTAGCTGAGGGGCCTGCCCATACAGGGCTTTGAATGGGGACATCCTGATGACTTGGTGGTAGCTCACCCTGTAGGCAAGCAAGGCGCTGGGCAAATAATGGTTCCAGCGGGCAGGATCTGAGGCGGCCAATTTTTCAGGATGGAGACAAGAGTTCTGTTAGCCCGTTCTATTGCCCTATTAGTAGAAGGGTGGTAGGGAGCAGTGAAACTCTGGGTGGTTCCAAATAGCAAAGTTAATTCCTGTACTACCTGGGAGGTGAAGTTCAAACCATTGTCCGAGAGCAAGGTCTGGGGGCACCCATGCTGGGTGAAAATGGAGCAAAATAAGGAATAGGGCGGTAGCCTTAGCTGTGGCTGCAGGGACTGAGATCGCCTCGACCCACTTAGTTAGATGGTCTATGGCAAGAATAATATAATTGTGACCATGTAGACCAGTGGGGAGGGGACCCACCACGTCGATACTAATGACATTGAAAGGTTTGGTCGGCGCAACAATGGAGTGCTGATATCTGGGTTGGCCCAGTCTTGGGATCAGCAGGTCATACAGGCTTCCAGAACCTCTTAGATGGTTTCGACCATGTGGTCCCAGTAACAGCGTGACTTCAGCCACTCACGGGTCTTCTTGACCGCACCATGCCCAACAGTAGTGTGGCCTTCCAGGATGACATCTGTATGAGAGGAGGGTCAGATGTAGGGGAGACACTTCTTGTTGACTTTCTTGTAGAGTAACCCATCCTTTATTTGGGTGTCTTGAGTCATCTGGCGGAGTTTGGCTTGGACCTGGGGGAATTCCAGTTCCCATCGTTTGGGCTGTCCTATCAAGTCATAGAGCCAATCCTCCTCCGGGGTCAGGACTGCTAATACCGGCATCCTGGAGAGTCTGTCAGCGTTTTGGTGAATAGCGCTGGCGCAGTGGATGACGGTGAAGTCATAGCTTTGTAGTCATAGGGCCCACCTGGGCAACCGTCCAGCTGGGTCTTTCATTTGTTGCAGCCATTGAAGGGAAG
>JAKSZP010001912.1:0-53493 GCA_022478985.1 Massospora cicadina | reverse complement strand
CCTGATCTTTTGATCCCAAGTTTAAATTAACTTTAATATAAAATAAAGTGATAATGCAAAAAGGTTATAAGTTAAATTAGAAACTTAATCCAGAAGTTAAAGGATATATTTATTAGTGTAATTGCAAGGGTTATTTATAGGGTTCAATGTTAACCACATCTTACCAATGACGCCTTACTTTTCAGTGACCCTTGGTCACATAAAAAGTTTGTAATGACGCCTACAAATACTTCAACTCAGGGCATCATGATCAGCCTCATAGTCGGAGTAAATACCATCATCCTTGAGATGGCGTTTCATCATATCTTCAAAATAGCTGAACCAATTCACTTTCACGTGCAATTGGCAGCACATACCAAGGTGATTTATATCATTAATTAGTAATTAATTTGATCAAAAACTTGACTGACATTAAAAACTAATTTTGACATAGACCAACAAAGCCCACATTCCTAAGTCATTAAATCAAAACTTAAATTTGAGTTTGACCTAACCAACAAAGCCCTCGAGCCCATGTCATCATAGTCAAATTTAAATAAGTGAAATTGCTAGGCTGCAAGTCCCAAGTTCAGATACTTAGGATACACCTGAACCATAATCATTGATATCAAATATCTGACGATTAGGTCCAGTCAATTCCTCAACACTCCCTAACTTGCATTGATAAACCCTTTGATGACAAGTTGAGGGGGATGATGAAGACGTTGGTCATTACGCTTTAGGAGCCCCAGGTGAAGTGGAGGTACCTGATTTTTTATACCCGAAGAGAGTAAATTGGGCTAAGATCTCTCATCACACTTATATTTGATATGTGATAAGGGCCTCAAGATTATCGACACTGCTAGAGACATGGACTGGTTCATTGCCACGTTTCTCCAATTTACCCAGAGTGTGCTTACCTTTCAGACTATCCAGGAGAAGTACCTTGAAACTGCAAAACGCCTTGCCTCCACGTTTCATCTAAAAGAGGTCCTCGCTCTTCCCCCCTCCTTGGGTTGTACTTTATCTAAAGTGGAGGCATTGTTAATGTAGTGCGGGTTAAAGCTATCCTTGACACTGGGTCCCCAATGAACGTTGTGTCAACAAAACTCATGTAGAAAATTAAGCTTGCCCATGACCTTGACTACATTTAAGAGTTTGGAATGGTGGGACCAAACAATACTCACGCCATTAAGGCGTACTTTTCTCTGCCCATATGGTTTGGAAATCTTCTCTTGTCATCTCCAGCAGTGGCTTTGACTAATAATACCTACTATTTACTCATTGGAACCCAATTTATGCTTAAATTTGAAGGTATTATTAATCAGAAGCAGGGCTATCTCTCCCTGCTTACCTATGAGGTTCTCTGATTCTTTCTAATGATGAGCTAATATAAAGTATTATGTTTGCACAGCTGATTATCCCTCCTCAGCTTTATCCCTGCACTACACCACGGAAGGACATCATACCAAACTGTTGATTCACTCAGTGGATTCCCTGGAGGGTATCCCTTTCTATACTTCTGAAGAGGTGGTCATTAAGGCTGGGGAACAAAGGGTAGTGACACGACTGTTACAATGCAAATCCCCCACAACTGCCTACTGCACCTCATCAGCATAGATGGAGTTAGTCTAACTGTACCAAAGTTTAACCAGGCTTGTTAGATCTCGCCTATTATCAGCCTATAAATCTTTTGCTATAAAACTCACCAAGAAGGATATGGTGGTAAAAAGCATCAGAAGTTCAGAAGAGGCCTTCTGATACCAGTTGAGGACAACAAGAAAGTCCACTGTATTGGATCTATGGCAGATATGGGTTTACCTGATGACCACTCCATCTATACCCTACCTTCTGTTCAAATCTCCGACAAATTAACCCCAGATGAGTTGGATAAAGTCCACTCCTTACTTGAGGCCTATAGCGACATTTTCTCCAAATCTGACAATGACTATGGGCATATGAAGGAATGGATGCATATGATGACGTTGGTGATGCTAAATCTTTTCGCTCCAAGCCCTATTGCAAATCAAAAGTTGAGGAGCTACAGATGTGGATGGAGCTCAAAATAACTTCTGGAAGCTGGATTGCTAGTGCCGTCACAAAGCCCTTGGTCCTCTCCCATTTTACTAATAAAGAAGAATAAAGGTCATCAGGTAGTGATGGACTACCACAAATTAAATAAGCTCACCAAGAAGGATACCTATCCTATCCCTCATATTGATGACGCTCTGGCCCAACTCTCTGGGTCTAAACACTTCTCCGCCATGGACCTGACTAGCGGTTATTGGCAAGTGGACCTTTCTCCACAAGACCAGGATAAATGTTCTCTTATTTGCAGTGAGGGTCTCTTCCAGCCTACCCATCTATCACGAGGGCTGTGCAATGCACCCACCACTTTCCAGCGAGCAATGGATCATATGATGCAGGATCTAAAATTAAGCTGCGTCATTGTCTACCTCGATGATATTACAGTCTTTTCTAAGACTTTCAATGAACACCTCGCATATATAAAGGATGTTTTAACGCTTGCGGGCTTCTAATATCAAATTAAAGCCCTCAAAATGCGCATTTTTTCAAAGGAAGCTAGATTTCCTTGGATACGCTATCTCCCAAGATGGGATTCAACCTCTTCAAGATAAAGTTAAAGCTATAGCTAAGATGCCTGCGCCCAAAACCCTACGTGACATCCATGTATTCTTGGGTATGACGGGTTACTACCATAAATTATACAAAATTTGCGCAGCTTAGTGAGCCACTCATAAGACTTTTAACTAAGGATACCCTATTTAATTGGGATGCTGAACAAAAAGCAGCCTTTGAAACTCTGAAGGCGCTATTACAAAAAAGACCAATACTCCGCCACCCTGACTATACCAAGCCTTTCATGTTGTTCACAGATGCCTCTGACTACGCTGTTAGAGCTATGTTAGCTCAGTTGGATGAGCATGGAGTTGATCATCCCGTGCCTTACTTTAGCAAAATGCTTTCAAAAGCTGAGCGTAATTATAACGTCATGGAAAAGGAGTGCTTGGCTTTCCTGCTTGCTGTCAAACATTACCGCCCATTCCTATATGAGGCTCTCTTCAAAGTAATCACAGATAACGCTTGAAGTGGTTGCAGAATATGAAAGATCCCACTGGGCGTTTGGCTCGCTGGGCTCTTAAGCTCCAGCATTACAATATGAGCATCAAGCACTGAGCTGGGACACGCCATATGAACGTTGATGGGCTGACGTGACTGCTTAACTTCACCTTGACAATAATGAAGCTGAGCGGTTGCATGACCCCCTAATGACTCCTGACGCATGTGCTGATGAAGATGAACCAGTACTAAAGTGCTCACTCGGCACTCCTTCAATATGAAGGTGGAGAATGAAAAATTGTATAAGAAAATAGGAGTAAATTGATTGCCCTACTCCGGCCATCCAAGCGAGTGCCTGTCTTCTTAGAGTATCACACTCTTATGGGGCATGGCGGAGTACACAAAACCTATGAGTGGATAAACGAGTGGTACTATTGGGAGGGCATCATGGAAACCATAACTGAAGTCTTGGATGCATGCCTGACCTGTAAAAAACAAACCAGCTTCAAGACCCAATATCAGTATCAACCTACAACACCCCACCAACCCTTCCACACCATAAGTTTGGACGTGGTAGGTCCTCTCTCTCAAACTACTGGTGGAAACCGCTATATATTTGTTGGTATTGATCATTTCACCAAATGGGTTGAAGCTGTTTCTCTTCCAGCTCATACTGCTAAAGCTACAGCTACCTTTTTACGCCAGTACATCTTCACCTGGCATGGGTGTTCCCAGGTCCTCTTATGTGACAATGGTAAAAACTTTACTTCCTGAGTGGTAAAGCTCCTTGCCACTTCTATGGGAGCTCAAAAACTCTTCTCAGCCCCATATAACCCATCCACAAATGGTGCGGTAGAAAGAGTTAGTGGGACTCTAGTCTCCATATTATGCAAAATGACCACTTTCGATCCTCTCCACTGGGATCTTTATTTGCCCAGTGCACTCATGGCCTACCATATTGGCTACCATTGCATCCTCAAAATGTACCATTTCCATGTGTTATATGGGTGAAAACTGGGGGTGCCAGCACTATTAGCCAATAATATTTTCTCTGATCAGACTGATCTGGAACAAGCCATGAAAAAGTTGGCCCAACATATTATTCAATCACATTCAGAGGACCATGACTAACTTAGCTAATACTGTTACCAAAGAAGGCCAAACTGCAAATGAGCTCAGGGCCTCTCTTCCCTCATTCCAAGTATCTGACTTGGTTCTCTATTGCCATAACCAAATCACTCCAAGAAGTGAAAAGCTCGTTTCTGTCTGAAAAGGGCCTTTCTCAGTCACATACAAACAAGGGGATAAGTATACTATCAAATCCCTCTCCTCCAGACTCACCATCAACCAAGTTCATGGCCGCTTCCTTCAGCCCTATTTTCCCCCCAACATTCTTGAGGGGGGTAATTTCAGACATTTGCCTCCCAGGCCTCAGAGGAAGAATGTTGTGAGTGAAAATTGGCCAAATATAGGGAATGTTGGACATTTATGAGTCCACAATAATAAGGAAATTGAATTTATTAATAATAACAATTTAGTTGGCCAAAAGACCCTGGCTGACTCTCGGTGGAACCCCACAAATTAGTGCAACACTTTTACAAAAACTAATCGGGTAAATAATACAAAGTTGGGAAATTTGATTCTCTGAATTTTTGGCCTATTCTGGGGCACTCATCAAAGGGTTCACCCCCAGCCTCATCTAATCCAGTTTAAGCACCTAATTAGGAACAGCCCCCTTTTATAGGCGTGGAAGAGGTCCCCCTAAGGCGAAAAGTTTTTCTCAGATAGAGATTGGCTGAAATACATCAAGTCATTACCTCATGGGTACTTTTTAACCAATAGTGATTCCCCATCCATCATTTCATTAAGGAGATGCGAGTTTGTCAAGCCTCAATAGGCTAAAATTGCATATTAACAAATTCAGAAATTTCCCAAGCCATACAAACGTCAAGCCTCGACGTTTTAAATACCTTTATTGTTTTATTAGGAGGATACTTTCTTTTACCCTGCACAGCGCCTATTAAATTTTGTTTGAGGTGGGCCAACCTGGGGATGATACCGCACCAATTGAGGGTAAATCAAATGAATGGGAAAGGAGGATAAAATCCGGAAAACCTCTATGTGCAGCGTATGATAGGACAGGAACTCCATGGACCGCCTTTGCTATTTGCTATCTCAGTTTGGGGCATTGGTGCGAAACGCCAACACAGTCATAGTTGTCCCCTACCCAAAGTTCCTCTACTGGAATTAAACTTGGGGAGTCAGTGGTAGAGGTCCCTATTGTACCACTGGGGTATCCTCCCCTCGCACAGCGCCTATTAAAAACTATAAATTTAAATTTCTTAATATTTATATTTTTCCTTATCAGTGGTAAGAAAAGCCCCTGATTTATATTGTTAGATTTAAGGCAGCAAGCATCAGAGAGCCAATTTCCAGGCAAAAAATCCAACACCTCTTGTGTGACTGCTTGTAAAAACACCCCTTTCATATGGGAGTAGAGCAACGAACTGCATTTAGCTCTATAAAGATTTTGTTATAGAGATGCCCAATCTTATGACATCTGGACAACAGGAAGCCATTCCTTTTGTTTACTGATGTCTTTGACCTATCCATAGCCGCCATACTTCCTAACTGGATGATAACGGCATTGGCCATCTGGAATCATATTATAGCAAAACGCTTTCAATGATGAGCCAATTTATAGCGTCACAGAGAAAGATTGTTTATTAATTCACTTGGCGGTAAAACATTCCTGGCCCTTCTTGTATGGTATGAACTTTACAGTTATGACAAACCACGCTTCCCTAGGATGGCTGCAAAACATTAAAGGTTTGATAGGGAGACTAACCAGCTGTGCTCTTGAGCTTCAGCACTATGACATAAATATCATCCACTGAGATGTAAAAAAACATATGAATGTATATGCTATGACTAAACTGCCCCTTGTATTACTTGAAGATTGAAAAGCTGATCAGTTACATGACCTACTTATGAAGCCAGACTCTTGGTAGGACGAAGACGACCAGATCAGAAGATGCTCAAATGACAGGCTCAAAATATGAAGTTTCTCAATGGATTACGTTAAAATAAAGTTAGAATTGACCAGCTATCTTACTTGTGACCTTCAGAATGGTTACCAGCTATAATGAAAGCCCACAAAACCCTAGGTCATGGAGGAGCAAGAAAATTTACAAATGGATCAAAGATAGCTAGTATTGGGAAGGAATACTGTACTCTGTAGTGGAAGTCTTATATGCTTGCATCACTTGTAAAAAGCAGACGTCACATAAGGTCAAGTATGAGTTCAGCCCATGGCCCCTAAGAAGCCATTTCACACCATCAGTTTAGATGTCATAAATCCACTACCTGAATCCACAGGAGGAAATTGATACATCCTAGTAGGTATCAAACATTTATGAAGTGGGTCAAAACGATTTCCATTCCCATTCAGACCACTAAAGCTACTGATAACTTTTTTATCAAAACATACTTACTGGGCACAAATGCCCACAGGGTCTACTGTGCAATATTGAAGAACTTTACATTAAGAGTTTTGATGATTTTTTTATAAGCATGAGAACTCAACAATTATTCTCAGCGCCTTACAACTCATCAACTAATGGGAATACAAAAGAGCAAATGGGATGTTGGTCTCAACAATATGCAAGATGGCCACAACCAATCCATTACACTGGGACCAATACCTCTCAAGTTCAATGATGGCTTACTGGTTAAGTTTCCATGAAATTATCAAAAATGTCTCCCTTAAAAGCCTTATACAGAAGAGAACCTGGAATCTCAGCTTTTATTAGCCCATGAAGTTACCTGTGATAATACCAAAGATCTTGATGAAAGTGCTAAGAAGATTATCCTAGAAGGTAACAGAACTTCAGTTGGAGTCAATGACACATCTAGCTAAGAAGGTTATAAGGGAAGGTCAAGCAACAAATAAAACTCACCAACTTTTACCCGCCTTTGAGATTTCAACCTAGTCTTTTATTACTTAAATCAGGTAGCGCCCTGAGGAGCAAAATTAGATTTCATCCAGATTGGCCATATGCTATCACTTACAAATGCGGAGACAAATACTTAATCAAGTCTTTGTAAACTGTAGTAATGATCAACTGCATTTATAGCCACTTCTTGCGTTGGTATTCACCTGCTAATATTCTTAAAGGGGGTATTGTCAGATATTCTGATATTGGACACTAAGGGAAGAATAATGACCTTTTGACTCCCTCAGCCAAATTGAAATCTAGACCTGAGAAGGAGGCTGAAATAATTACCTCAATAGATAACCTGGAGAATTTGATAGTCAGCACAGCTCTATTCAACTCTAGGATAGCTCCAATGGACCAAGTCAATACTAAGATACCCTGAGATAAATTCCTTCCTTATTAGAATGATGGATCATCAGAAGGTCAGGTGATAACTACTTGAATTGGCACTTAAGGCAGCCAATTAAGAAAAACCCAAAAAGGGTAAGAATCAAGCAGCTGCCATATGATCATCTTAAGTGACTCCCAATCTCATCTGACTTGAGTAATCAACTAGCCAGGGTTGCCATATCAAAATTATGATACAAAGGTATTATACAATATGGAATGCATCGCCTGTACATGAGCCTAACTTCCACATGTCACCTTTTATTAATATTATTTATGCTTTTCTCTTTGGGGTCATATTTTTAATTGTGACATATAAAAGTCCCTGTCTTATACTATAATAAAAATACATCATTAATTATATATCTCGTTTTAGTACTTGACTTCAGTTAGTCCATTTCTCTGTACTTATCATAGGATGGATACTCTAGCTGGTGGGACATAAGCTATGACTTGTCACCCTTAAAAATAAAGATATACTTGTCATTCAACTTAGTCAGCTTCAAGTATTGACAGTTACTCTTCTTGAGTATAGCACCATTGAGCCTTAAAACAGAAGTTTGACAGAGCCACCCATACTTGGGTCAAATTAACAGTAAAGTTGTGTGCATCTCCACTTAGATCAAACTTAAGTAACATAATCACTTTAAATGGAATATGTTACCCCATTACACAAGGGCATGGAGGCCGCAAAAATTCTGATTGAACTTCAGGTCTAGCTGACTGAGTGGTGAGCATATACAATTTTAAAACTGCTGACACAGCTGGGGTAGAAGCCTCAATTGAAGCCTCATCTCCCACTGCTATATTTTTTAATACTATGTGAAATGACAATTCAGCACAGAGAGATGTGAACTTGTGATGGAGTCAATTAATCAACCCCAAAAAATGATGGCGTTCTGCTTTAATTTTTTGTTCAAACAATTTTAGCTTCTTTTTGACAGCAATAATATGTTTTTATTTTATTTAACCGAGGCAAGCTGACCAGGGGACAGGCATTACTGAAAGAAAGAAATGACATGAAACCTGAACAGGGTCAACTCTGTCAAAGAAAGTTTTTCCACCTCCAGATCAGGACTCAAATTTTTCTGGTTACGTCATGGGTAAGGTTTTCGTGTTATTAGACCTACTAACCACCAATAGCTTCCTTTGGCTGGCACCCCAATTGATGTGCAAAGGGTGGGAATCGAACCCACAACCTTCAGGTTAGTAGCTGTACGCCCTTACTGACTTGCCTTCCACCCCCACAATAATATGTTTTTAACTCCTTGATATCTTGTTCTTGTAAGTGGACTAAAATATGAAATGAGCTAATTTCCCTGTCAGGATTGATGAGGAAGTAAGAAGGGTTAATAAAGTTCTTAAAGCTGCAAGGGAGAAGTTGGGGGTCCTCTGAAGTAGATATGAGAGCAGAAAAGCATGGATCCTGAGGTAATAACTATCTGACCTTGAGCACAAAAACTAATTATTTCTGTACTAGGGAGATGGACAAGAGTTCATAATTTTCGTTGGTCCTTTGGAGCAGCCGCGTTGGAGTTCATAGGACATTCTGGGTTGGCAGGAGAGATACTCTTACTAATAAAGATAGAATCAATATAAGATAGCAATTGTGTTCTCCCTGTAGTGAGCATCAAATGTTGAGATCAGTGCAGAGGCGTTTATCTTAAGATTGCAGGTCAATCAGCATCAAAACAAGATGCTGTACGAAGACAGTGTCCTTGGAGGACAAAAAGGGAAAAAAGACTTTATTTATACTAAATAGGCTATAATAAACTTAATGGAAGAAGCACACCATAGTATTGAGTACTGAAAGCGGCTTCAGTGCTTTGCTAAACAATCGTCTCTCTTCTTGTGGTATTATTTACCACAAGCTAATGACCAAAAGAGACCACTTTTCTCATGACAGTTCCCTGCTGATATGCTTCTCTCATTCCCCATTCTTATTGGTGCATTTTTTAAGAGCAGAAAAGCACCAAGAAATTTTAGGACAATAGCATAACAGGAGAATGAATACCCATTAGGCTAACAACTTTGGAGTAAATTTATTATAGCTATAGTCAGCTACTAAAGTAAACTACTGGCGGTAAGGCCAAAGAGAGTAATGATAAGACTATTGAAGACTAGTTTCATGCTGGTTTGGGGAAAAATAATAAATTAATAAAAAATGGCTAAATGAAAAACAGGACATAGGACACAGTAAAGAAGATACTATGGGATTGAGTTTTCTCATCAGAGATAAAATTTTTGATCTTACTCCATATTTGTTTATATCTATAAGATGCGACCAAAGATGCTGACAGTAATATATTAACCATTTTCAGAAACTACACAAAAGTGTGGCCGCAGGGCCAAGAAATTTTATTGAACCTTCAATCAAAATACTAGATAAATATAAAAGTAAATATGCAATATAAATTGATGGTTGGTCAAACCAATTACAACAGTCCATTACTTGATATTTCAGTCACTCAATAGACTTGTGGTGTTCCAGCAGAAAACTTTAGAGTTTTTTTCTTCCTTTTTCCTTAAACAGATCCTAAAGATGGGTGGAACATGATACCCCAATATGGAGAAATACAGGTCTTTATGGCTATCTATTTTGTCAAATTCAGCTAGGAACTGCGTTCTAATATTTAATCATAGTTATTATACTTAGAAAATTTCTGGGGCTGACACCACTAAAGATTTAATTAAAATGGGTAACAATGTGTAAGTTCCAAGAGATTGGGTGCATGAGGGTCCCGCCAATCCATATTATAAAGTATGGTTAGTTTCAAGAGTAATATTAATGCGCTTCATCAGGTAAGAAGAGATGACGTTAACAGGATAACTGGTGTCAATGATAGCTTGGACTTTACGTTGTACAACACTACTTTAACCCAAATATTGTCAGAGCCAAAGTGAGGGATGTAATAGATAGCTTTGGTCGTTATAAAATTGTCAAGAAAATCAGGGGTTCTACACAGAGAATGATAAGACGAATGTCATACATTATTTTCCAACAAGAGTATTGTGGATGTCAAACCCATATGGCGTTGACACAAAAAAACATTAAGAGAATAATAAATTTGAGAAAATTTCAAAGCGTAGATCCATCAGCTTAGGGAGCCTCACACCCTAGGCTGACGCCTCTTTTCCGCCTCATCTGACTTTCTTTCTAACATTGACTTTTATATAATTGTAAAATCCATGATAGAGACAGGGGTCAAGTTTGAGTCAAGACTTTAAATTTCCTTGATAGCGTGAATATGAAGTCATGACCCTAAATTTGTGAGGTTTGACGTGCTTTGGGTTCAGGCAATTCCACAATATCCTCTATGATATTAATGATCAATTTTAAGTGCTTCTTAATTCCTTGGAAGTGAAGCACAAAGATGTGGTTGGAGGAGAAAGTAGTTATCATTGAGCTAGTTAGGGTAAGCTTTGGCCTCTGTGTGGCGCTTCTGGGGAAAGCCTGTGGAAACATGGGTGAGTAACTAAAACCAGAACTCAAAGAGGCACGTTGGTCAGGTCTTGTAGTAGCCTGAAAGAAGTGCAGAATGATAGTGATGACTGTGCCGACCTGTTCTTGCAGGTATCTACCACTCCCTGAGGGGAGAATACAGGCAGTAAGGGAGGTAAAAGTCAGGCAAGGTGCCTGTCAAATGGCTCTTCACAAGCTGGGGTTGCACAGGTGTAGACCCCAGGACAATGAAGGGGCAATACTGGTTGTCTGCACTTTGGTGCACCTGCCTACAATATGTGTTGCAGTTTGTCAAGTTGTCCTGAAGCTTGGCTAGCTGCCATTACAGTTGGCATGAGCTGGCTGGTGGTGAAAGTGACCATGCAAGAAAGGTGCATTTGATCTGAAAGGACTCCAAGGCTTTCTGGACAAAAAGGGGCCAGAGAGCATAACTACGCTAAAAAGTAGGTGACAAAGGGGAGACTTCAGCTTCTCCCCCCTCAGGGGCCTTAAACCCAAAGATCACCAGGTGTAAGTCCAGGGAACGTCCTCTGTCATTGATTGTGCCATTTTCCCATTACTGAGCAAGAAGGCACCGAAGAGGATGGCTGTACCCCTCATTACTTAGGGCAATCTCGCTCACATGGTAGACGAGTGCTGGGTAACAGCTCTCCCACTCTGGATCCTGCTTCCAGTACCCACACTCACCTCAGCAGAACTGCTATGGGGAATCAGTGAAATCTGCATTGAGATTGCCAAAAATGAAATTGATCAGTCCTAATTTGAGTGGCAATCAGCCCAATTCTTGGATTTCAAATGGTTGAAAAAGGTATGAAGACCAATCTATTGGCCAGAATGCCTGACAGTTGCGATTTGGTCAACATGATGATTGAAAAAATCACCCCCCTCCCAAAGTCATTGGGATCATCCCCAATGGGCAGGTAACAGCATCAGACACCATTGATAAGGGTTCAAATTTCCCTGCTGGCAAATTGGGCGTTGTGCTTGATGCAATGCTACTGACCAAAAAAAATGGCCCAGCAACTGAGCACGGGAGGGTTAGACGTCCCAAACCCATTACCAACCAAATGGGCCCACCCCTATGTGGGGTGGCCTTGGGGGATTCCTGCTGCTTGTCATGCTAAACGCCATCACACCAACCATCAGAAATGCAGTTGAGCCTCAGTTCAGACATTTGAGGTCAAACTAACAGCAACTCAGCCTGCCACCAAATTCTTTGATGTCAGTTCCCAGTTAAATTATCTGTTCCCCATTCCCAAACAATTCACCAGTTAGGTCAAACTTGTGGAACCTGATCCTGGCTTGTTTCCCCTCTAAATTGACTACTATTTAATCAGTCGCATGACACTGAGAAAATTGTTGGTCGATTTTTCTTCCTTAAATTTTCCATTAAAAAACATTCCTCCAAAATTTTAGTTTTTATGTGTTGAGAATTAAACCGCCCTTTCAGCTGGCACTCTCATACCCCTCGGGGTTAACGGCTGTGTTTATCTGGTATTTTATTTTGTGCTTGTACGAAATTCTGGCTCACTGGCAGATATTGGTGAAATTCCTTTCCAGTTTCATATTTGTCATACCAGCAGCAGTGCCTTGGGCATTCTGGTTTGCTGTACGGGTGCTCTGGCACCTAGGCTGGCAGGCCAGTCTAATTCTTACTTGCTGTTCACCTGACATAATCAACTAACCTTTATTCTTTGCCATTTCCGCCTCTCTCATGTATATTGGTGCAGCAATGGTCCCTCCTTTTCAACTGAACCAGGTTGTGAAGAAGATTTTCTCCGTCCACAATAGTCCAGTTTTTACTCAAAACTTCAAACCCACACCCCATAGTTGCTGTGGCTATTTTTCTCATGGCAGTAGGATCTGACACCCCAACTTGCAACGAGTTTACCCCCCACAAAAGCCTATTGGTTTCCCCTGACCCCACTACCATCTCTTCAGTATCACTGGATTCATCCACAACTACCAATAAAGAGAACTCCGCTTGCTTCTTAGTACCCATGAAGATTAGTGTTGGGTCCCATCACGTCTTCTTTGAGGCCCTGGTGGACACTGGAGCCGCGGGTAATTTTATGAGTGTAGAACTGGCCCAGTAATTGGAACTTTCCCTGGATGCAGGTCCTTTGGTGATGGTTGCATTGTCAGCCTCCCAAACCTCATACCTGATATGCCGACCAGTCACATTTTCAATACACCAGTTCAACTTCTGTAACCGCTTTTCTACTATGCTGAACTTGGTGTTTCCAGTGATCTTAGGAGTGGGATGATGGCGCCAGCAACATGTCAAGATCTACTTGGAGTCTAACATACTGTCATTCACTAATGATCAACTGGAGGGTGAATTCCCCCTCGTTGACACTCTTATGAAAGCTCAAGGCCGCAGTTCTATTATGTTCCTCATCTCCCCTACAGGCATACCATCTGATTTTCCAGATAGTTTAATGTGCTATCAAAGCATTTTCAATTCTGAGAAGGCAGATCGTTTGCCTCCCCACACTAGAATCAACTGTGGTTTTTGTACGACTGTGGAGTTGGTGAATATCAACTGCCCATTGTATCCCCACACAGCAGAGGAGGAGGCTGCGCTCAACACCTGGTTAGATGATATGTTGAAGAAAGGGTGGTTGTTCAAGGAGACCTCGCCAGTCGCATCTCCCATCATCTTCTCTAAAAGATGATGGTTCTCTCCATTCATGTGTGGACTATGGACACTTGAATAAAATCACAGTTTCCAATCCCTACCCCCTGCCTTTAGAACAGATTATAAGCCAAGCAATCACCAATTCTCAGGTGTTTTCTAAGCTGGATCTCATCAATGCATTCAACCAGATTCAGGTAATGAAAGGGCAAGAATGGTTAACAGCAATTTGAATGAAGCGGGGCATTTTCCAATTCCATGTGATGACCTTTGGGCTAAAGAACGCTCCCACTATGTTTCAACACATGATCAATAATGTACTGGTGACCTCCAGTTTACCTGCGCAGTTGCATATATTGACGCCATTCTGGTTCAAAATCCCGACTCCCAAGCAACATGCTACTGACCTGGAAGCAGTTGTGGCCACCTTACATAAGGTAGGCTTGTTTGTCAAGCCTTCCAAGTATGAGTTATATAAGGAGGAGGTTACCTTTCTTGGGAACCTCATCCTTAAAGATGGTTATGCAATCCCTCCCAATAAGTTGGATGCTATCCAGGAATGGCCAACCCCAACTATTCAGAAACAACTACGGAGTTTCTTGGGAACCATAATTTTCTTATAAAAAATTTTCACCAGCACTTTCCCAGCTAGCTGCCCCGCTCCACCCCCTTACAGGGAAAAATGCACCGTTTCGCTGGATGGCCAAATTCCAACAGGCGTTCAAATCAATTAAAGAGGTCCTTTTATCCCTCCCATTTTGAAACATGCCAATCCCACCAAGCTGTATATTGTTGCATATGGTGCTTTGTCAGTAGCCGTGGGAGCAGTGTTGCTCCAGGAGCATGATGGCTTGGAACACCCGGTCGCCTACTTTTCCCAAAAGTTCACCTCTATGGATCAGTCTTGGGCTATTTATGACAAGGAGTTGGCAGCCGTTGCATGGGCCTTAACTCAGTGGAGGTACCTGTTACAGGGTGCCCAACATGGTTAACACTTTTCACTGATCACCAGGCCCTTTTGTAAACCTCAAAAGTTGGCACATTGGCAAGCCCAAACCTATCAGGACCTGTGCAGTTTTAACTTCAAATACAAATTCGTAAAAGGTGCGCTCAATGTACTCCCCAATTTTCTCGGCCATAGCCCCGCCCATTGTTCTGCGGATCTGGAGGAAGTAAATCTCGCTATAGTGATTCCTACCACCCAAATCCTGTCGATTGTCCCCCCTGCAATTCCTTCCATCACTCTAGCCCCCGACGCTCCATTAGTTGCTCAGGTCTTAGCCAGTCAAATGGCCTGCCCTGAGGGCGTGGAGCTGGTCGAGCAGTTATCTCACCAGAAGCATAAACACTCCCTATATGCATTGAAGGAGGGTCTTATTTATTTTCAGTCTCACGTTTGGGTTCCCCCCTTCCAAACTGAGGTATTCTGTGCACATCACGATCCCCCCATGGTCAGTCATCATGGTACTAAAAAATGCATTGATTTGATCAAACGGACCTACATTAGGGCGGGTTTGACAAAAGAAGTTCCAGCCTGGATCGCCGACTAAATTACTTGTGCTCAGGCTAAGTCAGACCGCTCCAGTAGAAATGGTCTTTTACACCCCTTACAGCAGGCGGAGGGTCCATGGACTTTAGTGTCCATGGACTTTATCATCAAACTCTCCTTCTCTAATGGGTTCACAGCGGTTATGGTGGTGGTGGATCATTTCACAAAATTTTCCCTTTTCATTCCTTGCCATTCCATGATTACATCAGAAGAGACTGCCCGCCTTTTTGTGCATCACATGTTCTTGATGTTTGGTCTCCCACAGGAGTTTATTAACAACCAGGGTTCACAGTTCACAGCGCGGTTTTGGAGTGAACTCCTATCTATCCTAAAAATATCCCCCTGCCATTCTGCAGCATACCATCCCCAGTATGATGGACAGACTGAGCGAGTCAACCAAGTCCTTGAACAGTACCTGCATTGCTATGCTGCGGCTGCACAGGACACCTGATCCAAAGACCTTCCCCTCTCCCAATTTGCTTATAAGAATGGAATGCACACATCTACGGGATTTTCGCCCTATGAAGCGACGTTGGGTTACAATCCTTCATTTTTGGTCGAACCTTGCTTGCAGCCTGAGGTCCAAGCTGCTGCGGATCACGCTGAACATATTAGGTCAACTCAATCCTTGGTGCGGGAACACCTCACCAAAGCTATTGATGACTACAAGAGGTTCACATATCATAAGTGGCTCCCAGGTCACAATATAACAGTGGGCTCCTATGTTATGCTTGATACCTGCCATTTACATATTCAAGCACCTTCTTGTAAATTTGTGAGTAAGTGTTCTGGCCCCCATTTGGTGGAAGAGGTCTTGGGCAATGGTGCGTTCCGGTTAAAGCTTCCAGATCACTTGAAACAGCATCCCATCTTCCACGTTTCCCAGCTTTCACCTTTTAAGGGTATGGTCCCCATGGAACCTGAACTGATCATCATCGAGGATGTGGAAGAGGCTGAGGTGGAGAACATCCTGGAATCCCACAAGTCCCACCAGTCCGTTCAATATCTTGTGGATTGGAAAGGTTATCCAGCTTATGAGAACAGTTGGGTCAAGGCACATGATTGTGTGAACTGTATGGAATTGGTCAAAGCGTTTCACAAAACCCACCCCAATGCTTCCCGCCCTTCCCAGAAACCTGTGACGGTAATGGCGATCAAGTTACTCAAGGTGCACAAGAATGTGGCTCTTGTACAGTTTCCCAGTGGTGGGGCCCTTCCCTTGGAAAAAGGAAAGGGTAATGTAAGTCCCAGGGAACATCCTCTGGGCATTGATCAGGCCATTTTTCTGTTCCCAAGCAAGAAGGCACCAAAGAGGATGGCTGTACCCCTTGTTACTCAGGGCGATCTTGCTCACATGGTAGATGAGCGCTGGGTAACAGCTCTCCCACTTCAGATCCCACTTCCAGTACCCACACTCACCTTGGCAGAACTGCTATGGGGAATCAGTGAAATCTGCATTGAGATTGCCAAAAATGAAATTGATCGGAACTAATTTGAGCAGCAATAAACCTGATGCTCAGATTTCAAATGGTTAAAAAGGTATGAAGGCCAATCTATTGGCTGGAATTCCCAACAGTTGCAGTTTGGTTAAAATGATGATTATAAAATAACTTCCCTCCCAAAGTCATTGGGGATCATCCCCAATAGGCAGGTAACAGCATTGGACACCATTGATGAGGGTTTAAAGCTCCCCACTGGCAAATTGGGCATTGCACCTGATGCAATGCTACTGACTGAATGAATGGCCCCAGCAACTGAGCAAGGGTTGATTGGACGTCCTGAACCCATTCCCAACCAAATGGGCCCACCCCTATGTGGGGTGGCCTTGAGGGATTCCTGCTGCTCGCTGGGCAAACGCTGTTGTGCCAACTGTCAGAAATGCAGTTGAGCCTCGGTTTGGACATTTGAGGTTGAACCAACAGTGACTCGGCCTGCTGCCAAATTCTTTAATGTCAGTTCCCAGTTAAATTATCTGTTCCCCATTCCCAAACAATTCGCCGGTTAGGTCAAACTTGTGGGACCTGATCCTGGCTTGTTTCCTCTCTAAATTGACTACTATTTAATCAGTTACATCACGCTGAGAAAATTGTTGGTCGATTTTTCTTCCTTAAATTTTCCATTAAAAAACCTTCCTCCAAAATTTTAGTTTTTATATGTTGAGAATTAAACTGCCCTTTCCACTGGCACTCTCATACCCCTCGGGGTTAATGGTTATGTTCATCTGGTATTTTATATTGTGCCTTTACAAAATTCTGGCTCACTGGCAGATATTGGTGAAACTCCTTTCCAGTTTCATATTTGTCATACCAGCAGCAGTGCCTTGGGCATTCTGGTTTGCCGTATGGGTGCTCTGGCACCTTGGCTGGCAGGCCAGTATATTTCTTACTTGCTGTTCACCTGACACCAGGCTTGTCTCCCGCAAGAGGGATGAGAGGCATATAATCTGTCTTGGCTGGTGCAGATGAGCTGCCCAGTACTTAAAAAGGGCGAGCTTATTTCAGTTTAGGGGATAGCTTGAGCTACTCCCAATCACAGTTGGGCCCACATTTTTAGTGGTGCTTAGATTCGCTCAGCCCTAGTGTGGCGGGGTGAAGTATTCAGGCCTTCATTCTGCAACAGTTGCCTGCACTAGGAGCCCCTCAAGGTTTTAAAACTCAAAAAAGAAAATACTACTGAATCTATTGCATTGTCCAGGGTAACACGGTCACAAGTGGCTAAGGCCTGATCTTATAAGAAAGCAGTAAGTAAAGTCAATATAAGATTCTCCTTTTATTCTGGAGGAGGCATTTAAAGTCCTGCTTATGGTTATACAAAGCCAAGTCGCTTCCAAACTCTTTCATGAAGGCCGCCTTTATTTTGATCCCAGGAGGTACACTCTTTATAGTAGAGCATCATAATCTCATGAGCATTATAGTTGAGATAGACTTTTATGTGTTGCATTCTCTGTCTATCCTTGGCTAAATCCATAGCTTTCTCATAAACAAAATAAAGGTTTGAATACTCTTCATGACTTAAGCATATTTCTCTTTGAAGTCAGCTTGAAAGAGTTGACCATTTCATATAGAACATTTATGGTGGGGATTGAAGGTCTCCTAATCTCTAAAGGCTCTGTCTCAAAATTTTTGGTCATATGAATTGGTCAATTTGTTGCTGGAGGAATCGAAGTAATCTTTTAGTTTATGACCCCAATTGTCCACAAGGGCAGCATCATCTTTAGAGCTAGAAGTCTGGTGTATTTTTTTATTTTCAGCAGCCTTGTCAGCAAATTCTGCAATGCCACTTGTTGCTGAGCTTCTAAGTTCTGAATTTAAGAGGTGATTTGATCAATCATGGCATCCAGAGTAGCCTGGTGGGTTTGTTGTCAAGAATCCATATCTGAACATACTTGCTGTATGGTAGCCACCTTATCAGAGAGGGCACCTAAGGTTAAAATGGCGGTGAGTTAGTTCCCTCTAAAATTCATCCAGATACTACAAGCCACTCCCTTTAATTGGCATTCCAGGTTCGATATATGGGCTTCTTAGTCTTCATCTATGATCTGAAAGATACTAGAAGGATCTCCATGGTATCCTAGAAGATTGTCATTACCTCAGGGGCCCCCAGGATGTTGGGGTCCTAGGAGAATGGTAGGCTCAGAGGTGGACTGGTCATTGACCCTATTATTAATCTGGAAACCCCAATCAGTCAAATCATCAATTCAGGTCTCAGAATACTGTAGTTTAGTTAACTGAGCTACTAGGTTGGCCACGGCTTGTTCCATTTGTTCTTGTAGTGTTGCTAAGGCACCAGGAAGTATTCAGGTACCTTGTTGCATAAAAACTCACCAACTACATTGTCAGTCCAAAAGGGTTGGATTTGTAAGTCATTTAGTTTTTTTCAATTAACCATATGAGCCTTACAATCCTCTCAACCAAAGTTGGATGCAATCTCATCCAATTAGAAGGGTTAATAATGAAGCTTCTGAATTAGGAAATTTGTCTTTGAATTTTCAAATGGTGCAATCCTAAAATCTGCAGCTGGTGGTGAAGAGCAGTATGGACAAATATATGGAGATATGACTAGTTTTAGAAACCCCACTTAAGTCCTTAGGAGGGCAGCCATGGTATACAAGTGCTTTAGTTCAAGTTAAACCTGCGTCTTGAATAAAGCTGAGAGCACCAGAATAAACAATGTCTAATATTAAAATGGCAGAGTTTTGGGAAACCTACCAACCATGGATGTAATTGGACAACCCTTTTCTATAGATTCAGATGGAAAAGAAATTTACAAGTGGGCATGATGACGTCATGCGAAATAATTTGATACATGGCGCTCAGAGAGATTTACCTATTAAAGATGATGAATCCATTAAGATTGACTAAAGATTGATCCCTTTTTATACTTTTGTGTGGAAAGAAAATTAATTTCAGTTAGATGATGAAGAGACAGCATAAACATACTATTCTGACAAAAACAAGCAAACTTCTCAACTGATTAGTACCAAAAATGGCAAGCAACCAATTTTGAGAGTCACTTGTAAGCGTGATGTAAGGCACTTCATAGGCGCGCCATCATGCAAACCTGAAATTAATAAGCATATTACCAAATTGGGTAATGGATCAATATCCTGAGGCAAAGCTACAGCTCACAACCTAGAAGTTGGATAAAATAAAGGGCCCCTGTACATCCAGGTTCAGGGGTTATTACTGTAAGAAGGATTACATGGGTATATTAATTAAACCAAATGGATGAAACATATAAAGTAAAAAATCAGACGCCGCCTGACTAGGGGATCCTGAAAAACCTAATATAGCTACCCTAAATCCCAAGTTATTTTAAATTTTTCATTCATTTATATCTTTATTTTTATGAAGTACTAAAAAAATACTTCAGTATTCTTTTAATAAAAGACCTTTCCGCATAATCTCAGTTTGTACTTTTTGTTTCAATTATATTATTTAATTATATTAATCTCCAGTAATCAGTTTTTGGTTAGCAATTAATCAGAATATAGCAACCAGTCTGAGGTCTTCTCTGGTTGAACAGAACAATCGTTTATACAGATACCTTGGAGCTGAGCTGCCAAGGGAGATTTGGATAGGGTTCCATTGCGTCCTGAGGGCCACCATAAAGAGACCATGTCAAACTGTGTCTGTTAGGATTTTTGATATGACCAAATTATCTTGCCATTACCTTATTATAAATCTGCTTATCTACTAGGGGTCAAGGCCCTCTGGTGGATATGGGAGCTATTGTTTATATGTATTACCTATTGTTTAAAGAAATATCCCAAACAAATATATATCAATCCACTGGGTTTTGATCCACAATATTAATAATGTTTTGTTGGGATTGTCCCTGACAATAAGCAAGCAAATAAGTTGTTGATTTTTATATTAATAATTAAATTGCCTTATAGGAGTCAATCATGTTTCATGACCAAATGATTAAGGGATTTATTAGTTGTTAAGTGAGTGATGCCATCTTGATAGCAACTGGCGATTTAACTTTTTTATTATGACTTTCTTGTTATGGCAAGAGTCCAATTACCTAAGCATGTTGCTAACCTGATAATAGTGAATTTCTGGGGTTGATTGAAGGCGTTGAATTGCAATATTTGTTTCAATCCAGAGAAGAGTGTGTTTGAGTAGGGGAGAGAACCTGACCAACCTGATGAGGAAGATCATCAGTTTCTGCAACCCTAAAGGATTATTTAGCAGCACGGCTGATGCTTACTAATGAGGCGCTAACATAATAGTTGGGTGCCGCTTCCACTATAAATATTCCCTTAAAATTATTTATTAAAGCAGATATATCTAGTCTCAAATATATTTAGTTTATTATAATTTTGTTATATTTTTGACTATTGTTATGTTCTCCGCAATTTCTGCATCAAGAGAAGAACCACTGAACCTAGTCTCAGGTCAAGTTCTACATAAGAAAGGGATAGAAGTTCACCAATAAGCCACTAAACTATAATTGCCGGATAAGTCCAGAAAGAGACCTCTAAGTCAGAACTAGGAGTCAAGACTTTATTAGAAGTTCCCTTTAACCTCTGAACCTGCTGCAAGTGGGTTAAGTTCTGCTACGTTATCCAGAAGTTTCCAACTTCATAAGAAAGTTGAAAGGAGAGGAATTCACTTGTTTTCTGGAGAGATTAAACAGTACCTTCACCAGTAGGTTGAAGAATATTGTACCTGTTCAAAGGAGAATCTGGAGCAGAAAAATATTGGTCTGAACTACTCAACTGAATACTAGTCTCCATACTAGTATGAATCACCCACATATATATTATCAACAATTATTAACTTCATACATAAAGAACCTGTGCAAGAAAATCTGTGGAGCTGAAAGAAGTTATAATCCTAAAAGAGAAAAGTCTTAACTTTATTGGTGCTCATTCCAGAAGAGGAAATTGAGTAACAAATAGTTCCTAAACTTTCAAAGTATCAACAAGGGTTTTGCCATGGCATGAGAAGTTTAAGTAATAGATCAATGCTACATGTGGTGGCACAAGTTTAGAGTTTATTCAATGAGGATGGTCATGCTTTAATAACGGTTGTCTATTGCCTAATCTGTGGAACAGATTCCTTAAACAAGTTGTCCTTACAAGTTAAGCAAGCTTGGTTCAGTGAGCTGACTCTTGGGTAGAACGTTCTTGACTAATTCACCATCCAAGTTGTAGGGTACCATAAAATAAAACCTCCACAGTTTGGGCTACTTTATCTGGGTTAAATCTAATAGATTGTATCATCAGGGGCCAAAAGGCTAAAAGTCATGACGTGGTAAATTGTAAATTTTTTGTGCTTTCCATAGGGATTTATTGCTGGTAGGAGTGGAACCTTCTAGTTACATTAATGTTTTCCTCCATTTAAAGGGTTTACATTTTTGAGTTTTAAAAATCCCTGAAGGGCTCCTATTGCATGCAACTTTGTGGGATGAAGGTCTGGGGTATTGCCCCAACCACACTAGGGCTGCGCAAGCCTAAGCACCACCAAATGTGGGCCCAACCCTGATTGTGTGTAGCTTTCACTACCCCTAACTGACATATGCCCGCCCTGTTTAAGTACTGGGAAGCTCGTCTGCACCAGCCAGGACAGGTGATATGCCTCTCATCCCCCTTGTGGGAGACAAGCCTGGTGACCCCCTGGTCTAAGGCCCCTGAGGAGGGAGAAGCTGAAGTCTCCCCTTTTCCACTTACTTTTTAGCAGAGTTATGCTCTCTGGCCCCTTTTTGTCCAGAAAGTCTTGTAGTCCTTTTAGATCTGCTATGATTTTCTTTATGTTCTATCTGCTACCAGCCAGCCCATGCTGACTGAACTGGCAGCTAGCTGAGCTTCAGGCCAACTTGGTAAACTGCAACATTTATTGTAGGCAAGTACACTGAAGCACAGCCAACCAGCATTGCCCCTCCATTGTCCTGGGGTCTGAACCTGCGCAACCCCAGCTCATGGAGAGGCCATTTGACAGGCACTATGCCTGACTCTTACCCCCCTCCTGCCCATATTCTCCTCTCAGGGAATGGTAGACACCCACAAGAACATGTGTTACAAATTTTGCAATTCTCCACATTTGGGACTCTACTAGTGTGCCTGGCCAAATAGTATGAAGACTGCTGGTCATTGATTTTTCATCATTATGGGTGACTTTCCTTACAGGGCCGCAGGAAACTCCCTAATCCAGCTTGGCACCAACTTCACCTTAGCAGATTAGCCCCCTTAGTGGGCACTAGCGGTTCTTACCCATCCTGGGTGGGATGATTCCTTGCTCCTCCGCCTCATGGCTAATCCCCGCTTGTCCATCACTGGCTTCACTGATTGAGCCAGTTCCCACAGTTGTTCTGTAATTCCAGGTTGGGAGTTGGTTGCACTTATCACTCCAGGTGTTTCACCCAGCACCTAGCCTCTGGGAGATCTTCCATTCCTCCTTCACCAGCCAAGATGAACTACATCCACTCTAAAATTATCAGAGGTAAATATCCACAATTAATTAAAGAAAACGAAGACTGGATTTAAAGATATTTTTAAGAGAAAGATCAAGCTATATATAGGTATTCCTTGCCTATCCGCGTCATTGGCATTCATTGCCAGCAATGTCAGCATTATCACTGGCAATTATCTCTCTGCTTAACTTAACATCCTTGAATGCATATGATTATGGTGATCCTCAAAATATCATAAGCAAATTAATTGAACATATTGTCATCCTTGTCATAAGTCGCCAATGTCAAATTTAATCAAAAGTCTGTCAGGGATTATTCCCAATACCCTTATGAAGTCAAAATAGTGTTTTTTTAGATTATCTACTAATTATTTTGACTTTCTTAGCATAAGTCTCCAGTGTCAAATTTAATTAAATGCTGTTGGGGATTATTCCCAGTACTTGATGTCAAATTTAAGCAATTTATCATTTTAATTAGTTAATTATCTTGACTTCCTCGCCTCAGTCACCAGTGTCAAGACCCACCAATTCCCTATTGGGACGTTCCCCAATACTTTCTATTCCTGTAGATCAAGACAGCTCAACACGACTGAATAGGTAGCACAAATTGGGGTTATTATCATTAAATAATGAATCAAAATTAGTAAAATAATCAAAAATCATACTCAACTAATTATTACCCCAATTTAGTTAATATGTGAGGAATATCATCTAGTTAAAATCTCAACAACAGGTCAGCACAGTCATCACTACCATCCCACACTTCTTTCAGGCTAAACAGGACCCAATCAACGTGCCTCTCTGGTTCCTGATGTTAGCTACTCACCTGTGTTTCCACGGGCTTTTCCCAGATGCGCCATGAGGAGGCCCCAGCCTAACCTAACTAGCTCACCAGAATTTTATCTTTTCTAGAACTATTCATCTTTGGGAAGTTACGTCTTCACCTGATAACTTTGTAAGGACAATTGGCAGAAAAAACCAGTTTCACATTTTTCTAAAATCTATTGCCTGGTTTCTTTGAAGGCTAAACTTTATTAATCAAATTAGATTCACTGATCATCCTGGTGGATTGGATTGCCATTAATTATAAATGCACTGGTATAATATTTTAAACCATTATTATATTAGAAAATGTCCTTATTTACTTAAACAATAAATTTTTATTTGTTGGAGGGATGTGCTCTTGATGCAGATATCAATCCTTTTGATCAGCAAGGTCATTTTTGATCCTCAAGGGAACATTATTCTTAATTTGTGACTAGACGGAATTCTTTGTGCTCATTAGGAAGTTCTGGATTTGATCATACCGTTTTTATCATTAGAGATAATGGATGGATCAAAGAACTCATCAGATGGTAGTTTCAGTTGATTGTCAACCTCATCCAAAAAACTATTCATGTCCAAACTAAATCAAGCTCAGTCTTTCCCAACAGGAGGTTCTACAATAAAATCCATTTATACACTCTGCCAAGGACCTCCTGGATTTGAAAGGGGTTGGAGTTTCCCATAGGTCTTCTGTGTAAAGACTTTATTCTGTGAACATCATTTGATGCTTTAATATATTTCTTGTGCTGTTAGTCATACCAAGCCACCAGTATTTTGACTTAATTCTCCTCAGAATTATCTAACTCCCTCGTATCCAGCTTCTGGAATGTCATTATATTGCTATATTATTTCATGTTGCATTTTTAGTCTGGTATCCCTAAGTCATCAAAAAAATATTGCATAATCCTTTACAAGTGCATGGAAGAGGATTGAAATAAAATCTCATTTTACTATTTCTGTTTATTTATATCCTTCTTCTGTGCAGCCTTTGATTGGTGTTCTAGGTGGTATTCCACATGTTGGTTTGTCAGAAAGGCAAAGAGGAATAGCTTTGACATAATAACTGGGCGTGTGTTGAGTGATTAGTACCCTTCATATTCTTCACCATAATTCTTACGTCAACTTATTGCATCTGGGAAAGTATTGAATCTTCAATGTTAGTATCTAATGTAAATGTCCTATCTGACTAACTCCATAAACCAACGCACATGAATTTGACTGATTTTCTGGCTCTAATTAAAGTAAAGGAGGTTATTGTGGTTTTTATTTATTATTTTTGTATGCTGGCTTCCCTACAGATATCTGCACCAGTGTTCCAAAGCTTTTAGTATTGCCAGAAGTTCTTTGTCATAATTTTAGGAATCCAGCTTATTAGTGCTCGCTGATGCTTATGCCGCTGGATCTCACAAAGGTTTTTAATAAAATATGAGATAAGCGCTACTATGAAGTTTGGGTTTTTTAGATTATTTTTAGAAGCGCAGGGGTAAAAAAAGAAAAGCAATCCCTCTTGATATCTGACTGATCAATATTTAAACTGTTTCAAGGGTTAAGGGAATTTGAGGATAGTTTTGGAATAGCTTTGACGCATTCTGAATTAGAAAATATGGTATACTCTTCAATCAGATTGTGGGAAATTTGAGTTACTCTTTTGCAAAACAATAGTTGGGATGGGGTTTTGGGCAGAATGTACCCATTTGGTAATGTTTTTATGTACTTCAACCAAACACCACTAGATAATATACTTTCACCTTGGGGGACCTCCGCCACATATATAAAAGGGGTAACCCCGTGTAGGTGCTTGGAAGGACCTGGCTGTGATTGGGGGAGTACCTTCCAATGGTTGCCCCAAGGTCTGTTGTATGGCTGGAATAATCTGACTGTTTAATTTTAAATTTATTGCCCATGCAGGCTTCATAATGTTGTTACTCCAATTAACATGGTTCCACCAAGAATTGGCCTGGGTCTTTTGGCCAATAACCTCGAAATCAATGTTATCCTTAGTTTAAATTTCATTTAAATTCATTGCCAACTTGTAAATGGCTGACATTTCCCTGGTTTGGCTGATTTAAACCCAAGACATTCTTCCTCTGCAGCTGAGAGGTCTAATGTCTGACATCACCCCCTCAAGAATGCTGAGGGAATAAAGCTGAAGGAAGCGGCCATGTACTCAGTTGATGTTGATTCCTGTAGCTAACGACTTTATGGAATACTCATTACCTCTTTTATAGATGATGGTGAAAGGACCCTCCCAAATGGATCCAAGATTACTACTTCTAGGGGTGATGCGGTTATGGTAGTATAATACCATGTTGGATACTTGGAAAGTTGGTAGGGGTTTCAGAGCTCATTGGTAACCTGCCCTTCTTTAGTCACCATTTTTGCTAGATTGGTCATAGCCTCATATTGAAGTTGGATGATGCGTTGAGCCAATCTTCTCATAATTTTTTGGGTATCTCAACTTTAGAGGAGAATACATCTTTTCTCTAAGACTGTGAGTATACCTGGTTCACGCCCATACAAGACACGGAATGGGGACATTTTCAAAGCTCAGTGATAACTAATTTGGTAGGCCATAAGGGCACTAGGTAAGAATTAATCTCAGTTCTGAGGATCAAAAGAGGCCATTTTTGTAGGATGGACACCAAGGTACCATTTGCTCTCTCCACAGTTCCATTGGTAGATGGATTGTATGAGCTGAGAAAAGTTGTTGGTCTCCCATGGATGTGGCCAGGATATTGACTACTCTGGAGGTGAAGTTTTTACCATTATCGCAGAGTAGTACTTGGGGACAGCCATGTCAATAGAATTTATTTTGATGTAAAAGGTGGCTGCGGCCTTGGCCGTTTGGGCAGGGAGAGCCACGGCTTCAACTCAATTAGTGAAGTGGTCAATGGCTACAAGGATAAATCCATTGCCACTAGTCATCTGAGGAAGGGGACCTACTATGTCCAAACTGATGGTGTGGAACAGTTAGTGAGAGGTAGTTGGTTTATACTGTTATCTAGTCTTGAAACCAGATTGCTTCTTACACGTAAGGCAAGCTTCTAAGACGTCAACAATAGCTTTAATCATTTCATCCCAATAGTATCGATCCTTAATCCACTCATAAGTTTTCTTTTCCCCTCCATGACCTAGGGTGGAGTGAGCTTCTAGGATAGCAGGTATGAGTTCTGAGGGACGAAGGTAAGGCTGCCATTTTGCCCCCACCTGCTTATACAAATTCCCGTTCTCCACTTTGTTATTACAGAAGTTCTGGGCTATCATTTTTGTACAGGTTCATCCTCATCCTCCCAGTCATTGGGGTTATTAAGAGGTCATGTAACCTCTCCACCACACTATTATCCAAGTGAAGGACTGGCAACTGAGTTAACCCATCCACATTCATGTGACAGGTTCCAGAAAAGTGTTAGATTTTTATGTCATAAGACTGGAGCTTTAGAGCCCAGCAAGCTAGCCAACCAGTAGGATCTTTCATGTTCCATGATCATTTTATTGATATGTGGTCAGTAACCACAGTGAAGGTGGTTCCATATAGAAAAGGGCAGTAGTGCTTTATAGCTAACAGAACAGCAAGGTACTTCTTCTCCATTACATTGTAGTTTCTTTCCGCTTTTAACAGCATTTTACTAAAATAGTATATAGGATAATCTACACCATGTTCATTTAATTGAGCTAAGATGGCCTTTAATGGCATATCTTGAGGTGTCAGTGAATAAGATAAAATGTTAATTATAATCTGGGTGCCTTAGGATAGGGCGTTGTTGCAGCAATTGTTTCAGAGTTTTTTAAAAGCATCATTCTGTTCCTCACCCCACTGAAAAGGAGTGTTCCTGGTCAATAGGCGGACAAGAGGCTTGCTGAGCTGGGAAAACTTAGGGATGAATTGATGGTAAATCCCATCATCCCTAGAAATACCTGAACATCCCTTAAATTTTTAGGGGGAGCATCTTGGAGATTTCTTCAACCTTATCTTGGATTAATTGAATTCCTTTTTGAGAAATGGAATGACCAAGGAAATCCAATTTCTTCTGGAAAAAGTATACTTTGAGGGCTTTAACTTGATATTTGACATATGCAACCTTTGAAACAACTCCTTCAGGTGATCAAGATATTTGTTAAAAGTTTTTAAGAATACTGTAATGTCATCGAGGTAGACAATGACACAGCTTAACTTCAAGTCCTGCATAATATGATCCATCACACGCTGGAAAGATGCAGGTGCATTGCACAACTTTTGATGTAATCATGTGTGTTGGAAGAGACCTTCACTACAAATAAGGGCGCATTTCTCCTGATCCTGAGGAGAAAGGTCCATTTGCCAATAGCCAATAGCTAAGTCCATGGCGGAAAAGAAGTTAGAGCCAGTGAGTTGGTCCATAGCATCATTAATATGAGGGAGAGGATAGCTATCCTTTTTTGTGATGATATTTAACTTGCTGTAGTCCATGACTATCTGACGACCTCCGTTTTTCTTTTTTATTATCAAGAGGGGGGAGGATCAAGGTCTTTGGGAAGGAAATAGCAACCCCACGTCTAGTAACTGCTGAAGCTCTGTCCTCATTTGCTGTTCTTCTACCTTTGATTTCTGGTAAGGTTTTTACTAAATTGGTTGGGTATCACCCACATCAATGGGTGGCACCAGCCCTTCATGTGGCCATAGTCATTATCTGATTTGGAGAATATATCTCTATAGTCGTTGAGGAGCGTGTGAACTTTTTCCAGCTCATCTGGGGTCAGCTCATCCGAGAAATGAGCGTTGGGTAAGATACATACCAGGTTATCCGTTGGCAGACCCATATCCATCATAGAGCCAATTGAGGAATTTGTTCAATGTCCTCTACAGGGATTAGCAAGCCTCTGCCAATTCCTGGTATTTTTTGCAACTATGTCCTTTGAGTGAGGTTTCCAATAGCAAGGTAATGGGCCTCTGGTAAGCTGGGTCAAGAACGCCAGGTAATACCCGAGGCTCCAAGGGACTAACACCCTCAATATTTATGAGGTGCAACAAGCAGGGGTGAGAGATTTGAAGCGTGATTTTTGTGTCAACCATTCGTTGTTCATCAGGCTTGATCAAGAACTTTTCTGCAGCATAGAAAGAGATACCTTCTCTAGAATCCAATTAATTGGGCAATTTCTTTGTGTTTCACCCAGAAGTGATATAGGATAAAGTTATAGCTGAGAAAGGGTATTCGATCAGGCAAGATTATTAGTGCTTGTTGGGTTCTTTATTGGATAAGACTAATGGTACTTCATGGTTGAGTAATGAGAGGTATCCTTGCTTCATGTTTATTATTCCCTCATACTCAATTATAAACTGAGTTCTGATGAGCATATCATATGCATTGTTATCCAAAGCCACAGCAGGGTCTGATAAAACAAGCTTCCCAACTCGAATGGGAAGGGAAGAGTATCATCTAATAGCACTGGTAGTATTGTGGCCTTCAGTTCTGAATTCTTGTGTATACTCCAAGTCGGGAGCTAGCTTTATTTTTTGATAAGCTTAGTGTAAATCACATTAACAGGGGAGCCAGTGTCCAGGATATCCAGTATTTGGACTTTTGAATGACCACTTCAACTTGAATGAGCATTACTCCAAAGTTATTGATAAAGTTAAGAGCTCCTTGAGCCATAAGGTGGAGGTTAGCTTTTTACAGTTTTAGGGTATTTATCTATGATGGACTTTAAGAGATTAACCAGCTGAAGAGGGCGTATCAAGCCAGCTAATAATTGGTCACCATCGCTGGCAGTTCAATAACTTTTGGACACCCTAGTATTTAGCTGAGGTACATTTCCTCAGGTATGGTGGTCTCATCTACTCCTCCATCATTTAAATGATCAGGCACTTCTACTTCCGTGAGGGCTCCCAATATGTAGCAGCCAATGTCATCGTAACCCCCTCAGGTTCCTCCCCAAGGGTATTCTCAACAATGGGCAAGGCTGCGATGGAGGTAGGGGAGACGACCACAGAAGATTGGGTAGCCTTAGGTGCCACGTTTACCAGCTTAGCTGGAGGGGAAAGCACAGCAGTTTTAATGAGCTTGTGCGAGCATATGGTTTTTAATTCATAAAATGGAGTGACATCTGTTTTAAGTTGAACTAAAGAAACAGAACTTGCAGGGAGGATGGGCACAGGTGAGCTCACTCTCCTCTGTTCAACAGGAGGAAGCTCCTCAATGGTTAGCGCTTAAGGTTTCACCTCAGCGTCATTTGTTTTGGCACATAATTGGAATTTGGCTACTTCTAACAAAGCCTCTTTAATATCACGGATCTTTTTGATTTGGCGTTTCACTGAGATTATATGTCTGGCTAGAGAGGGTTGAGAGGCTAGCCCTGAAACAGGGCGGCGATAGCATCATCAAAGGTGAGCATGTTAGAGGTTGACAACCTTTGCGCAGTGAGGTAAAATCGTTTAACAAAGGCAATTATTGATTCACCTTCATACATACTAAGGCGCATAAAGGTTTGCTTTTCCCTGTGTAGACTCTTCTTTGATCTGAATTCAACTAGAAGAGCCTCCTTCACCTCTTCCCAGGTGTGCAAAGGGCTCAGGTAAGGAACTATCATCTCTTGCGCTAGGCGTCTTAAACAAGGAAGGATGTGTTGCGCTTTCTGCTTAACTGTTGCGCCATATATGGCAGCTTCATAAACATACAAGAAATTAGCAATATTCCATTTACTGAGATGAACTTACATAAAAAATGGTTTTATTGAACGCTGCACAAGGTTTTTAAGGCAGAATAGAGCACTTGCTAGTTGCTTTTCCAGAGCAACTAAACTTGATTCAAGATGAAGAGGAGTTGTGAGAGGGTTACTCATGTTTAAAGCCTCTATTTTTGATGATTTTTGAGGTGTACAGGTATCCCCTGTAGTGAGCACCATTCTATAAGAATCTATCTTTTTAGTTCTCGCTGGTGCTTATGCCGCTTGATCCCACAAAAGTTATAATAAGATAAGAAATAGGCGCTACTATAAAGTTTGGGTTTTTTAGATTATTTTTAGAAGCGCAGGGTTAAAAAGAAAAGCGATCCCTCTTGATATCTGACTGATCAGTATTTAAACTTTTTGAAGGGTTGGGGGAATTCAAGGAAAGCTTGTAATAGCTTTGACGCATTCTAAATCAGGAAATATGGTACAATCTCCTATCAGATTGTGGGAAATTTGAATTACTCTTTGGCAAAACAATAGTTGGGATGGGGTTTTGGGGAAGAATGTACCCATGTGGTAAAGTTTTGATGTACTTCAACCAATCACCCCTAGATAAAATACTTACACCTTGGGGAACCTCCGCCACACCTATAAAAGGGGGTAACCCCCGCGTAGGTGCTTGGAAGGACCTGGTTGTGGTTGGGGGTGTACCTTCCAATGGTCGCCCCAAGGTTCGCCGTGTGGTTGGAATAATCCAACTGTTCAATTTTACATTTATTTCCCGTGCAGGTTTCATAATGTTGTTACCCAATTAACAAGTTTCACCAAGAATCAGCCAGGATCTTTTGGTCAATACCCTCAAAATCAACGTTATCCTTATTTAGGTTGCATCTAGATTCATTGCCAACTTGTAAATGGCTGACATTTTCCTGGTTTGGCTGATTTCAACCCAAGACATTCTTTCTCTACAGCTGAGAGGGAAAGTGTCTGACAATGATCTTGTAATTCAGATCAGCTTCCAACATCTTCTGGGAGAGGAAGGCTACAGGGTGGAATATTTTATCTTTTTTTCTTTTGAATCAGGACTGTTTCATGAGCAAAATACAACGCATCTGGCTTAAGAATTTATTGCTTAGTAGAGTTAAGTCTGAATAAGACTAGTGCACTTGCAAAGGCCTTTTTGAACACAATAAAAGACTCCTGTGTTTTATTGACCCAAACAAAGAGAACATATTCAGATGTCAGTTAATAAAAGGAAAGTAAAATGTAGATAAATCTGAATGAGCTTTCTGCAGAAGTTTGTTAATCAAAAAAATGCTTATTTTTAGATTGAGATGTGGGCTGATGCCAGTCCAAATATCCATCATATTACTATGAGATATAACTTTCTACCCATACTTGATAGCTTATCTTGTAAATTTAATCATTTTGCCAGAATAACTCATATTTTTCAGTAAGCATACAGATTGTAGATTCAAAGATTGTCAAGCTCATCTTTCACATGTTAGATGTTTTATCCATGTTCTGTGAGTAAACTAGCATATCATCCGAATATACAACAACTGATACATCCATAATAGGAAAGAGGACATCTGTCATTAATGCATGGAATGCATCTGGCGCATTGCACAGGCTAAAAGCATCAAAAGGTATATATAAAATACACATGTAGTACATACTACTGTCTTCCACATTTGTGCCTCAAAATCTTACATGGTGGTAGGCGTTTCTTTGTCCATAATGCTAAACCAAGGAGCGCCTTTTAAGCTGTCTGTTAGCTGTTCTTCAGAATACACTGTATAACATTTTCTGACAGTAATGGAGTTGAGGTATTTTATTCATTCATTCATGGCCTAAGTTTACCATCTTTTTCTTGACAAAGATTATTGAAGATGAACATAGAGAAGTGGAGCGCTTCATGATATTTTCCATATTCTTCAAGTATTGTTTCATTATAATTTCTTGTTGTTGTGTTAAAAGAAAAACCATTCAACTAAGTGTCTTTCCAGGAAGAGGACAGTTCTTAGGTCACAATCACATATTTTAGAAAGCGTCTGGATAAACTATTTGCTGAATATTTTCTATTATTTGGCTAAGAACTTGAGGAATACCCTTTGCTTTCCAGTGTCTTTAGTAGCCCTGGAACAATGTGTTGAATCTAGTACTAAAAAAAAAAAAAAAAACAATGTGTTGAAGGCTAGGCCAGATTCATCTTCTAATCATAGTGTGAAATTTTAATGGCCCTAACTTCTCGCTCTAGTATAAGATACCCTCTTTGCTTCCCAATAAACATTGCATATTGTCTGTTCCCGCCATGGGAATCCCAGAACCATGGGGAAGTTCTTTGTGTTCATCACAGAAAAATTTAGGTCGTATCCACATCCTCTAATATGACTTTGATTGTAGAATTGACCAGACTAACGTCCAAGATGAACTCACCATCTAGTTTAATTGTCCATTTTTCTGAAGTCACTTTCATCAGATGCTTTAGTGAACTGGGGTCCATGAAATTGGCCATGGCACCCAATTCCAACAGGTCCTAATTTAACCTTTTCATGCTTTTATTTAATTGATGGAAAATAATGGCATAAAGTCAGAAGAATTTTTCATTGTCCTCAATAGTTGCTATAAGTATGGGTTTGAGGTTCTAAAAATTGAACTAGATCCCTTTAAACGGTTTTCAACCATATGTTCTTTAATATTCAATACAGACAGCAACCTTCATTAGAACATCTCTTCTCTTCTTCTGTAGAAAGTTGAAATCCTCCTCCATCACTGTAAATTTTTCTATGTAGTTGCTCATCTGTCTATCATGGGCCTTGTATAATATGTATATGGGTCATATCGTCCCCTTCACTTGTTGGTATAAATGCTCAAATTTGTTCCCCAAAATAAAAAGTCCTTTTCTCAGATTATCTTTTTTCTCAGCAAATTAACAGCGGACTAAAAACTCTATGAGCTTTGTGTTTAGTTTTTTAATCAGAAAACATGCTTCAAAATAAATATCCCCAATTATTGTTTGAGCACCATGAACTGATCACAGATACTTTAATGGGATCTTCCTTTTGCTATATATTGTATAACTGATGGCTTAAATTCATCTTTTATGGATAGGCTGAACTAATTTAATACATGGCAGAATTGGTGTTAATCCTATGATAATCAGGGTTCTATAGGTTAGCTTCAGTAAGTCATTAGCAAGTTTCCTATTTTGCTGTCCTGCTACATGGGTGACCTTTTAACATCTGTAGTGATGTTCTCATTTTTCTGACTCTAACTTAGTTTCTGCATGAAATAATTCATCAGGATGTCCTGATGATCACTGTTTGACAGAGATGTCATAGAAACCTTATTTAGCAACGTTGTTTGTACTTGTCTGTGTGCGGGTTTTTCATATCATTTTAGCTGGTTGCTCTAATGGGTATGTGAGTACCACCAAGTATAAGGTGAAGCTAGTCAACGTGACCATCCCAAGTAATGATGTCAGGATGGTAATTGTATATTTTGGAGTAATCACAAACCACCAAACTATCTATTGTCAGCTAGCTTAGTATTGCAGTTAACATATTGTCAGGCATAGCTCAGTGCTTATTATAAGAAAAAGGTAGGATGCAAGATAATTAAAGCCAAACCCAATTAATTATGTGGTTACAGAAACCACAACCATCAATAATTGGATAATATTTGAAAGAAAAAAGCGTTGATCAAGTTTTATTAACAATTCAAGAAAAGACACAGAATGAAGTAACCCAACAAGATTTGAGGTGCATTTGGGTATAATAAAGGAGGTGGAACTGCCTGAGAAGCCATGTCTTCTACACAAGGAAGAATCCTTAATAGGTAGGTTATCAGAGGATCTGATTGTGAGGTAGAAGTTAGGTTTGAACAAGCCTCAAGACATATTTCAAGACACTGGACAAAAAGACCTTAAATTATCATAGATAAATTTAATATAACCATGTTAAAGGCCTAACAAAACTTTGAATGAATATCTAGTAGAACTTTATGCTGGGTTGATATTTTATCATTTAAGACTGTTACTTATACCTAGAATTGTTTATATTAAAAAAAGAAGCTTATAACAAATAATTAGTATTTACTATATTTTTGACTGAATCCAAAATAAAATTAATTTTTTGTTGTATCTTGGTCTAAAATGGGCATTACGCGTTGCTCTGTAGTTTTAAAGTTTCACCAAACCACAAGAAAGTGCCTCAAATGAACCATGACCCATCAGCTGATCCAAATAGTCATTTGGATATTAAATAAGTATATATAATCATTATTTAAATAAACTGAGTCATGCCAGATGATCTAAAAATCCAACCTTGAGGTCCAACTTTTTAGATTTTAATCAATCTGTTATTTTGGGATTTGAGTACTGAGTTCAGGTAGACTAAGGATTATCCAGGATCCCAACCTTGATCACTTGACTTGATGAAAAGCTCACAGTTCCACCTTTCCCCATTTAAATGACACATTGCCTGTAAGACAAGTCAATAGTAGTGCCCATTCTGAAAACTTCTTTGAGAACTGTCCTTCAAAAATCAACATTTTTATATATCTTTGCAATTCCATCCAACTTCAGGGAGATTTTTATTACTTTACCACTCATAGATTGTCCATACATACTTTATTTCTCAGCAGAAAACCACATTATTTAAAAAGTACATTGACTCTTTAACAAATTAACACAAGGATAGTTTTAGCCTAAGTACAGCTTTCAAGATGTCTGCTGTCAAAATTTAGTGCAGCAGCATTGGATTTAGATGCGCAGTCAGCAAGCATATGTTGAAAAAGAAATGATTGAGTACAATGACATAAAACTAAATAAAACCCTAATAATGTTAAAAAGTCTTCTATTAACTTAAAATTAAAGCAATCTGTAGTATCTAGTACTGACACTGGCATGGGGGCTCACAGTTGGTAATATTGGTCAAGGGTAGGCTTTAGAGCTAATATGAAAACAAGTTTCAAGTTAAAAAGGCAGCTGCTTCATGATATGATACTCTAAAACCTAGGGTTCTCATAAGTGCAACTTATTAATAAAAGATCAGCATTTGAGAATTTCAGCTTTATTTCTTAGTATTCATAAAATACAGGTATACCTATGCTTATCCCTTTAAGCATAAATAACTGATAAAAATACGTCAAAAACAAATGTTAGAGGTGCATTTGGTCAAGGTATTATAAACAATACTAATGACATTTTTGGAGGCGCTGCGGCAAGTGAGGTATAATATATAAGAAGCAATAAAAATTCACATCACAAAGGCAAAGTGGAATTATGTAAATTAGAGTTAAGGCTAGTGCTAAAGAAGTAGCAAGGAATAAAGCATTAATCAGATAATACCTTATTCAGAAATGGTGCCTGATAACCTAAAAGTAACCTTTGCAGTGGTGTTGCAGCACACTAAAGTTTATGTACTTTAGAACAGTGAATTGTCATATGGAAGACTGACATCAGCTTGAAGGCAAGTTTGATTATAACTCAGTCTAAAAATTAGCTAATAAAAATAAGTGCATAAATAATTTGTTTTTATGATTGGTCAGAACAAATCATAGCAGCTTTCAATGCAGCTTTTACACCCTTCTTTTTATTTTTATAAATCTGAAAACATCAATATATCATTCATGTAGTCATAAATTTTTCCTTGTTAAAGCTCCTATTACATAAAATATGATATGCTGGAAGAGCGCAGTATCATTGAAAATCCTAAAAGACATAACCTGTCTAAAAATCTCCCAAATGGAATACAAATGCCTAAATTGCTGATACAATGGGCTACTGAAATTTGCTTGAATTCATCAACTAAATCTAATTTTATAAAAATTATAAATTCAAGGTCATGAAACATGTTTACTATTAGTAGGAAATGAATAGTTTGGCTCCAATCATTTAATTAATTGGAGATAACACATAGCCTTAGATCCTCATCTGATTTTGGCACCAGCAAAACTGGTCATACATTGGCAACTTTAAGGTAATGATCAAAACAAGCTCCAACATCACTTTTAAATTTACCTCCAACCCTCTCTTGCATACTTATTTAATAATAAGAATGGTCACGCCTTTGAAAACTCTGATTCCCCCTTGAACTTAAGATTGAATGTAAAAGACCCAATTGGAGAAAGGTGACTTTCAGTTTGGACCAAAAAACTAGTGCAAAGATCTCATAATACTTGGGCAATCTCTCTTAGGGTGTTGTTAAGATTACTACCCTCATGTTCTTTAGTAGAAAATTTAGTAACATAAAGTTACATTATGAAGAGAATTGACCTTAGGAAGACAGCCATAATGTACTCTATGCAAGTTGAACTGAAGGCAAAACTGATGCCACTATTACATAGCAAGTGTTAATGAGTAAGCAAGTTTGATACCACGTTAAACTGTTCCTAAAATTCATTAAAACCTTGTTTGAACAAGATCATCTTATCCATGTTCTAGTCTAGGTCCTCTAAAAAATCTACTAGAATTACATAGCCATCTTATTAAATATAATACTATCTTATATGACCAGTCAATTTAAACAATTCTATTTAGCCCCATATTGACCAGAGATAAGAACTATTCACCATCTTTTCTTTCTACTCCCATCAAAGTTAATGAGCAACAGCAAATAAGAGTAAAGTGAGGTAGATTTGATTATGTTGAATTACTTGCTTTACCAGCGATTTTTAGAGATAATAGGGGTTCCTATCTTTACTGGATCCTCAAGGCTTTAGTTTGGCGCCTTTCTGGATACACTGAGAACATTCATCGCTTTCTTTGAAATACTTCTTGCCCCCCTACCTTAAGTTCTACATATGAAAGTTCTAGGGTATGGAATGTTTTTGATTTTGCCTGCCAAACTCCTCCTGATTTAGATAGTCTTGTAACTTTTAGTAAATTCTTGTTAGGTTTGTGCCAACCTCAAATGCTGTTCCATCTGAAGAGCCAAGCTGATCTTTTTTTACAATATCTAAAAGATGCACAGCTATAACCTTGGTCAATAAGCCTAGCTAAAAATTCTGGTAAGCTTGATATCAATATGGATTTGGCAGATTTTGTCGCTCTGTTTGATGGATGGATTCTATGACTATACTCTTCCACCATATACTTTATAGGTGGCACATCGATAAGGGCATTTAAGTGATGCTTTGAGCTTCATCAGGATAAGTTATACAATCACCTTAGTCTAGGTTTTTTTTTCCTATGACCCAAGTAAAGAGGATCACTTCATCAAAAAGCTCATTAACCCAATCTGATAGCTTAGTGAGCAGGGGAACTAAAATTTGATTAAGCTGCAGGGCACACAAATCTACCTCTGACCCCTTAGTCAACTAGTCCTTGAATTTAATTTAGGTTTAGAACTGATAAATCAATTCTAGTTATTATGCCTTTGACACTAACGTAATCTTACTACCAAATTTTACTGGACCTAAAACTTTATGCTTGAACTTAAAATAATTTCATTATTTTTGTATACTTTATGAGGCAGAAAAATTTGCTGATAATGATACCTACCAATAATGATGCAGTATAATGATACTATGGTAAAAGTCTTATCATTTTTGGCATCCACTTGCTTTACACCATAATGACTTAAGCATAATTGAGTTATATATAATATAGTGAAACAGCTTTTTTAATAAACCATAAAGAAGTTGGGTAATGACAGCCAAGTTATGGACCCTAAAGCTAATATAGCTCTTGGTACAATATCATTGGTTTGCATGCTACAAGCTTATATATGGATATTCTTTGGAAATTGTTGCAGGTATGCTTTCATGCAGAAGCATTACTTGTTTCCAAAATAAATTATTGAGGGATATGATTATATTTCCCAGTTCACTCTCAAAATCTTATCCTTGATTGAGGAAATTTATTGTAGTTAATGTTAGACCAGAATATAACCAATTTCTAAAATAGTTAGAATGCATTAAGATTAATTTAATAATTAAATAGAATTTGTGCTCAGGTTGATAGAAACCAGAACTGAGGAACTTACAGCCCCTCAGCTCCTTTTTAACATATCTGCAAATATTTTAGGCTCATAACTCTTCTAACTGTCATGAATTTGGTTGATAAGAATTAGATTAAGCTCCCAGTCAGGGTGCGCAAGCACCCAGTGGAGAGCCCAGAATACCATAGGTACAGCGGTCTGAGCAACTTGTATGATTGGAGTTCTATTAGGGACGTGAAAAAAGTAAAAGTTTATTAATGTACTGAAGGCCCCCAAGCCAAACTAGATGGTTGCAATGGGGGCAACCACGAGTCTTGCAGGGGAAACCCCCAAGGGTGGGAAAGCAGGGAGGATGACAACTCCTCCAGGGTTCAAGTTGCAGGCCTTCAGATTCAAACAAGTGAGCTTGCATTCCTGCAAGAGGCAACACAGGGGCCGCCGTGCAATCAGAGATGAGATAAGAGGGAAAATATGACTTGCAAAGGGGGTTGGGACTGAGCTTCCCCTGAATGAGGTGCTCCAGGCCCCACAGGTGGGCTGAACCATCAGCGGGCAAGCCAGGTGTAGACCCCAAGTCTGCAAGCAGTGAGGCAGGGCTCTCCTGGTGCTGCTCCAACAGGGGAGCAGTATCAGAAAATTCAGCAGTATAATGGATGGGAGGTTATACGTTAAATGGACATACAATAACAAATGAGACAGCAGGTTTGTTGTTGGGGGCAAGCTGGTATATTATGTTTATGGTCCACTGCTACATGGTAGGGTCAAGTGACTGGATGATCCAGTCAGCAAACATCAGGATAAGGACTTGGGTGACAGCACGCTTTTCTAGATTGATTGGCAGAATTTTTAATTAAAAATAAAGTGGATGGAAGCTGCAGCAAGCTGTATGGGGTATTCAAGGTTTATTGAGCACAACTGCAAGAAGGTAAGATAATGAACCAATAACTGCCTCTGGGAAGGGCATTTGCCTTAAGTACTGGGTGAATTGCATAGGGGAGGTATTATGGGATTGGTCATTTGGGGTTCAGTGCTGGGATTTGGTTGGCTGGCAGGGAGGGGGTGGAGGGAAACTCAAAATCTTGATAAAATTTGAAAAAGCTTTTGCAAATTTTTCCACATTTTTGGGACCAAACCAAGTTTATGGTGCTTATCTGGGTCCTGATTATCTGAGACAGACTGTTCGCATGATTCAGATTTTCTGGATTTGTCCCAGGGGGCAGGGGCCGCTGGGCTGAGTTGTTTGAGACTTGGTTCAAACTCTCAATTTGGCTATTTGCATGATCTGAACTTGGATCTATCCTGGAGAGTTGGGGCAACTGGTCTGAATTGTTTGATGCCTGGTTTGATATCTGAGTTGTGCCCCACCCGATTTTCAGTGCTGGCCAGTCTGGACCAGCTCCCCCATACTGGAATTTGCAGACTGGGCTCTGATGTTGGTGGGTGCTATTTCCTCAAAATGTTGATATAGTTTGCCTGGGGAGTGGGGGTCCCAGGGGCCTGCCCTTGGCCTCTGGTGAATACAATCTCTCTTAAGACCCCCTCTATTAAACTTACCAGGGTTGAGGAGGGGGGAAGGGGTTGGAACAGGTTATCATTGTGGGGAAGAGCAGTCACCCAGTGCTCATCTACCACATGTATTGAGTCACTCAACTGCAACAGGGGGTCTGCTTGGACCTTGGGACCTCTTTTTGTCCAGAAGGGGTGTTGCTCCCTATCCAGTTGCAGGGGTTGGTCTCCAGGACTTACACTCACTATACTATATTACTGCAAAATAGCATGGGCTTGGTTTTTTAGCAACCAAGCTTCATCTCAATAATCTGCTAGCAGTGTTTTCTAAGGACCCCACAATCCACCAATTACATGATAAGGTTTATAACTCAAACTTTAGGGACGTTGGCCTCTGAACTAAACCATCCATAGTCAATGCTTTGTAAGCAACTACTGGCTTGCTGTCTTGGTTGCTTCAGTATGCAAAATCTTGTTAAAGATAAGAGCAATGTATTACTGAGGTAACACTTTGATTGTCATAGTATCCTTGCATTAATTAATCAAACGTTTATAAGTTAAGATGAAAATAAGGAACTTATCAATTTTATTAGGTTTGATTGAGATTTAACCAAAATTGTTTTTTACACTCTTGGTGAGATCATCCAACATGCCAGTCTAATCAGCTCATTAATCCTAAGGCATAGTAAAGTTTCATTTATAGATGATGACCTGATAGCCAACGTTTTAGATCTAAGATATTAAGGCTTGATCAAAGGTATAACTTGAAGCCATCTAGAAGGTGTAAGTTTATATGTCGCTATCATTTAGATAAAATGTACCAGTAGTATAAGAATAGTTAGGGGAGGATACCCCAGTGGTAGAATAGACCCTCTACCACTGCCTCCCAAGTTCAATTCCAGTACAGGAACTATGGGTAGGGGACAATTATAACTGTGTTGGCGTTGCGCACCAATGCCCCGAACCAAGATAGCAAATAGCAAAGGCGGTCCATGGAGTTCCTGGCCTATTATATGCTGCGCATGGAGGTTTTCCAGATTTTATCCTTTCCCATTCATTCGATTTCCCCTTAATTGGTGCATTTATCGTCCCCAGGTCGGCCCACCTCGAATCTATATATATAAAAGTGAAAGCCCACTCACTCACTCACTCAATCATCACTGTAACTCAACAATGACATGGCCTAAAAAGATGAAACTTTGCATAGATATTCACTAGATACTGTAATGTGCAATAAGAAAGGATTTTTTATTTTTCGTAGTAAAATAAAAAGTTTTATATGTAACAAGTGAAAATCTTATATGTTTTTAATGGAAATCGTATAACGTTACGGCTGAGCAGTTAGGTATTCGATTTTAAATGGTTTTGGTGAGCGGTTGGTGGTTTTGGGGTTGATTAATAAGCTTAGCGGTTTTAATAAGCAGTTTGTGATTGGTTAGTTCGATAAGTTAATTGATTTTGGTAAGGGGTTGGTGGTTTTTGGTTGTTTTAAAAATTCATCAATTGGTTTTAGCTGGGTGGTGGTTGGTGGATTTAGGTGATTCGATAGCCAATGGTTTCAGGTAATTGGTTGATGTTTTTGATAATCCGATAGGTTTAATTGGTTTTGGCTGAGTGGTTGGTAATTTTATATTGATTCAATATAATTTGATTCTTAAATTTTATCGATTGCCATCTACTAATCTATATCTATATCTATATCTATATATATATCTATATATATAAAACAAAGTCGTGTTAGTTACACCATTTATAACTCAAGAACGGCTGGACCGATTTTTATGATCTTTGCTTTGTTGGATTTGTCTTCGCCCCGAATAGCAGAATAAATTTTAAAAAATATTATTTTAATAGTAAAATAAAAAGTTTTATATGTAACAAGTGAACATCCTATATATACTTAGATGGTATTCGCTATATTGTTAGCTGAGCAGTTTGATATTCAGCTGATTTGATATTTTAAATGGTTTTAAGTGGTTAGTGGTCATTTGGGTATTTAACAAGTTTATCTAAATCAAAACTTTGAATCAAAAGTCCAATTGATTTTAAAAGTACCTCCTCTAGCATAATCGGCTCAGCTTTTGGCTCTAAACTTCAACTCTATAAAAGGTCAGTTGTTCGAATCTTGCGTAATCTATATATAAAAGCAAATGTGTATGTGTGTGTGCGCAGTGCCCAGCCAAAAATAGAGCATGTAGAGCTCTGAAAATTTGGCTATAGGTGGACGGGAGGGGGTCCGTATGCACCTTGAAGCCCGTTTTTTAATTTTCATAGTAAAATAAAAAGTTTTATATGTAACAAGTGAAAATTCTATATGTTTTTAATGGAAATCGGTATATTGTTACGGCTGAGAAGTTTGATATTCGGTTGATTCGGTAGTTTAAATGGTTTTGTCGAGCGGTTGGTGGGTTTGTGTTGATTAATAAGCTTAACGGTTTAAATAAAGTTAGTGATTGGTTGATTTAATAAAGTTGATTGGTTTTCGTAAGTAGTTGTGATTTTGGTTGTTTTGATACATTTAGTTTTGGTTTACGAAGCGGTGGTGATTGGTTGATTTTTAATCTAATGGTTTTAGCTAAGTGGCTTAGTGGTTTAGTTAATTCGATAGGTTTAATTGGGTATGGCTGAATGGTTGGTAAATTTATATTGATTCAGTATAATTTGATTACTTAATTTTATCGATAACCATCTACAAATATAAAAATTATGAGATTATCAGATGAACTTTAAGCCCACAAATAAATCTGTGTTAAACTGGCTATCAACAAGAATTAATCTTAAATTTTATTTACAAAAGAATCAGTATGTTAATTTGTTTATATAGATGCATTATCTCGAGCAAATAACCAAAAATGACCAAACTTGGCACAAGTATTCTATAAGGTTTGGGAACGGAATGCTAATATGTAATTGTTTAATATAATCATGTGATTTAAACATCAGTTCTATATAAGATCTAGAACGTATATTTCTAATGGTAATTATATAGCAATTTGGCTATGTATTTTCATATTCATTTAATTCAATAGTTTCATAGGCTTTGATATTTAGTTGGTAGTTTTTGGCTGTTTTGTAAGTTCAATAATTGTTTTTGCTGAGTGGTGGTTTATTTTTTGGTTGATTCGATAGGCTCAATTGGTTTAGATAAGAGATTGATGGTTTAATTAATTTGGCAGACTTAATAGATTTTAGCTAAGTGGTTGGAGGTTGGAATTTTTAATAGGTTTAATTGTTTCTGAACTTATTGATGGCTATCTACCAATATCTACTTAATAAAAAGATTTCACTGACTGACTGATGTGCTGACTGACTGACATCTGAAACCTTCGACTCTGATAGGTTCATTCTATTTGGGTGAGTGGGTGAGAATTGGCAAATCTTACCAAATCTGAAATTATCAATTTTGATGGGCTCAATTTATTTGGGCGAGTGGGTGATATTAGCGAATAATATCGAATAATTTACATTGTTCACCCGAAACTAAGTAAAAATCAGCATTAGAGTTTCAAGTAATTATTAAAGATTTTTATATTTTATTCGAGGTGGGCCGACCTGGTGACGATATCGCACCGATTAAGGGGAAATCGAATGAATGGGAAAGGAGGATAAAATCCGGAAAACCTCCATGCGCGGCGTATGATAGGCCAGGAACTCCATGGACCGCCTTTGCTATTCGCTATCTCAGTTCGGGGCATTGGTGCGCAACGCCAACACAGTCATAATCGTCCCCTACCCAAAGTTCCTGTACCGGAATCGAACTCGGGGAGTATTATAGATTTTTAAGTAGATTTAGAATACCCAGCTCACTAGCCACGAGGGCAACAGCGAAGCTATTAGTCCGAGTGGCTCAAGAGTAGCGCTGCAAAGCCTATATGCTATGTCAGGGTGAGCTTATTAATAAACCCGAGCAACGCAGGGTAACTACTTGATAGAACATATTCACTGACTGACGTACTGACTGATGTACTGACTGACATCTGAAACCTTTGGGTCTGTTAAGTTCAATCTATTTAGGCGAGTGGGTGAGAATTGGTGATTATCATCTAATAACACCAATTGCTCACCTGAAATTAATTGAGTTTGATAGGTTCAATCTATTTAGGCGAGTGGGTGAGAATTGGTGAATATTATCTAATAACTCACCAATTGCTCACCTGAAATTAATCGAGTTTGATAGGTTCAATCTATTTGGGTGAGTGGGTGAGAATTAGTGAATATTGTCAAATATTTCCCCAAATTGCTCACCTGAAACTAAATAAAAATCAGTGTTAGAGTTTTAAGTAGATTATTATAGCTTATAAAGTAGATTAGGATAATTAGCTCACCAGCCACGAGGGCAACAGCAAAGCTGTTGGTCCGAGTGACTTGAGAGTAGCGCTGGCACAGCCTATAGGCTATGTCAGTGTGAGCTTATAAATAAACCCGAGCAACGCTGGGTAAATTTTGCTATTGGAAACGTATGCTTTCATTTTTTAACCGACTTTGAAAAAGGAGAAGGTTCTCAATTCGACCTGTATGTATGTTTTTTCTATGTTTGTTCGCGCATAACTCTGGAAATACTGGACCAATTCTGATGATCATCTTTTCCAAAAATCGAGGATTCTCCAAATTAGGTCTCATTTTACTTTTGTAAGTATTGGTCAAGTATCTGCCCATTAATCTAGTAAACAAAATAATTGGCTCGGAAGCGATAGATTTCAAGTGTGAGTATGTTCATCGCTGGATAAATTTTATTCCGGCATTGGTGAAGCGATAGCTTCGAAGCACTTTTGATATGTTCTATGGCTGGCAGTACATTCAAAATACAGGCAGTATGAGATCATAGCAGGATGAGCTTAACTTATTATAGATGGGTATCATTTTTGCAGAATTTGACCAATAAACTCATCTAAATTAATAAAATGAATTATTTTAGATAGCGATCAATAAATTTATATAGATTGGCTAATAAAAGCAACCAAATCTAATAAAATGAATTACTGTAGATGGTGGTCAGTAAATTTGGCATACGTTGACCAATAAAATCATCTAAATTTTATAAAATGAGTATTGTAGATGGTGATCCATAAATTTAGTATAATTTAACCAACAAAATCAACTAACTTTAATAAAATAAGTTATTAGTATATTTGTTTATAAGATACTGTATATAAAATATATACAATGAGTTTTATTTTTAGAGAAATAGTAAGGGGTCTAAAAGGATATATAAAGATAGTAATATTTAATAAAAGTAGGAAAAAGAGTCACTTTTAAAAATACACTAATTTTTTTAGGGGAAAAGAGCTGGGAATAAAGGTTTTTGGGAAAAAAGAACCTTTTTGAAAATTTTTTTAGGGAAAAAGAACCTTCTTTAAAAAAAGCTCTAAAAAGTATGAAATAATTGAGAAATTAAGCTTACTCAATAAAACCCTTTTTTGAAGTTGATGCCATATTTTAACTGACTTATAATAGGTATTTATAATTTATATACTCAGTGCTATATATCCTAAGTTGCTTATAGTTTACACTTGGACATAATCCAGACATAAGAAATAATTTGTATTTGTGAGAAAAATTCTATAATTCAGTTTAAAATATGGTGCCAACTTCAAAAAGGTTTTTATTGAGTAGGCTTAATTTCTCAATTATTTCATACTTTTTAGAGCTTTTTTAAAGAAGGTTCTTTTTTCCCAAAAAAAATTTCTTTCTTTTCCATCTAACCAAACTGAGCCACAGCAATGCGTGGCCGGGTACAACTAGTAAAATTAAAGTATAAGACTAGTTCATGAGTTCTAAAATTAGATGGAGTTGAAAATAGAAATTTTAATGTAAGGTGCAGATCCGATTGGGTAAGGTTCGCATCGAGTGGATCGAATAATAATTTAAATGGAGGTGAAAATATTAAAGCTTCGAAAATTGATAGCCCGACTCTGAGTTCAAAATTAAGTAAGCTTCGATCCGGATAATCAAACTGATTAAAAAAGTAACTTCAAACTTATCAGGTGTTACGCTTAGTTACCGAAAGATTCAAGCTAGCAGTTGGTTATGATGGACTCCCAACCGACCCAGAAACCGCACCGCCCTCGGCAGGCGGGGGTCAAGGCCGACAGGAAGGCGGCTAAGCGGAAGCATACCGAAAAGAACAACCCCAAGGTAAAGTCCATACATCCTACCTTTTTTTCGAAGCCGCAGATGGTCTGTTGGGTTTTGGGGGTGTAGTTGGAGAGTTCGGTTATCTTTTGTACGCGTAAGGAATCTTCTTTTGCGTAATGATCATCCCTCCCTTAGCCATTGGCAGCTAGCCGGGTTGGTTTACTTTCCAGCCCCAGTTGAACATTTACATTTATCACAGCAACCCTTTTCGTTGTGTCGTTGGGGGTTGGTTTTTTTGGCGTGCGAATATCGGCTTATTAAAGTCCAAATCGAACGGTTCTATACCCTTGACATCAACGACGGCTCGAGCTCAAGCGGTTTTTAGGCGTTTGCACCCTACTCCGGGGTCAACTTTGACAAGATCAATCGCCGCAATGCCGATCTGGCTCAGAAGAGGCTCCACATCCCGGTGGTGGATCGGACCCCCGACGTCCCCTCGCCCATGATCGTCGCCGTGGTTGGCCCACCTAAGGTAAAGGCCGGTCCCCGTCGTTTAATCTGGTCAAGTGTGGGAAGTCGACCTTGATTCGCTCGCTCGTTAAACGGTATACGAAACATAACCTCAATCAGACGCACGGGCCCATCACCGTCGTCAGCGGTAAGCCTGGGTTGCTTGGTTCATCTCCGGCTAGGCAAAAAGCGGCGCCTGACATTTATCGAGTGCGCCAACGACGTCAATGCCATGGTGGATGTCGGCAAAATGGCCGAACTGGTGCTGCTGATGATCGATGCCAGCTACGGGTTTGAGATGGTAACGGCTTAAGCGGTATTTTAACCTGGAAGGAAACGTTTGAGTTTCTCAACGTCCTCCAAGCCCATGGGTTCCCCAAGGTGATGGGGGTGCTGACCTACTTGGACAAGTTCCGGGAGAGTAAACGGCTCCAGACCACCAAGAAACTGCTCAAGCGCCGGTTCTGGGCCGAAATCTACCAGGGCGCCAAGCTCTTCTATCTCTCGGGCGTCATCCACGGGCGATATCCGGATCGCGAGATCCACAACCTGGCCCGGTTCATCTCGGTCATGAAGTTCCGCCCCCTCCAGTGGCGGAACACGCATCCGTACATGGTGGCGGATCGGTTGGAAGATCTAACGGACCCGGAGGTGATCCGGGTCAACCCCAAGTGCGACCGGGCCATCACGCTGTATGGCTACCTTCGCGGCACCAACCTCAAGCCCAACACGCAGGTGCATATCGCCGGGGTTGGGGATTTCGAGATCGGCGACATTTCCCCCCTCGACGACCCGTGCCCGCTCCCCGAAAAGGTGCGCAAATCCTTGTCGGCGAAGCACAAGCTCATCTATGCCCCCATGGCCGATGTGGGTGGCATCCTGTACGACAAGGATGCCGTGTACATCGACGTCGCCAAGGAGGGCGTATCCGTCGACGACTTGGGTGAAGGGGAGCGGATGGTCCACAACCTGAAGGAGACCAACGCCACCCTCGCCGAGCAGTTTCAGGATAGCCAGTTGCGCGTGTTCAACAATTCGGCCCCCCTTGCCGGTGTGGATTCGGAAGGCGAGGGCGACTCGCACGCGTACCCCCAGGAGGTGACTGAAACCGATGATTCTGGCCGCACGCGCCGCCGAGCCGTTTTTCACAATCAGCTTGACGCGTCCGACGAAGACACGGGCGACGACGAAGGGGCAGCAAGCGATGGATCACAACACCGTGCCGAGGCGTACGCGGATGAGCTTGAAGCGTCCGATGGCTTTGATAACACGGGAAGATTGGCACGAAGCGAAGATTCGGACGAGGTGGTGGCGTTTGCTGAAAGTGACAGCGAGTTTAGCTCAGTCTCGGGGGATGAGCCAGAGGTCGAAGATTACGACCCAGGCGAACTCCGCTGGAAAGAGGGGCTTGCTGATAAGGCAAGGGAGGCATTTGCATCCTTTCGGCGTACAAATCTCATGGACGTGGTTTACGGCGATGAAGCCGCCAAAGCCAGCCCCGGCATCGCTCCTACGGACGACCCGAGCGGTAGCGACGAAGAATTCTTTGTCCCATGCACGCCCGATGCGACCGCAACGCAACGGCTTGACTCTTGTAAGTCCACCCTCGCTTACCCTGGGCTGGACGATTGGGCTCAGGACTCAACCCTCGAGTCTCTACGCCATCGGTTCATCACCGGCACTCACGAGCTTGGCGATCGAGAGGATGACGGTAGCACCTGTGGCGACTTTGAGGATCTCGAGGCGGCGCAACCCGAGCACGAGGAAAGCGCAGACAAGCAGCAGGATTTGGCTTCAAAGAAGGAACAGCTCAAGCTGAAGTTTGACGCCGAGTACGACCATAAGAACCAAACCAGCGACAACGAGGAGGATAAATTGGACTACTGCGATCAGCAAAAGGCACTGATCGCGGCGCAGCTGGCAATCAACAGGCAAGAGTTTGAGAACGATGACCCCGCTACCCGCGTATCCGTGGAGGGCTTGCGCCCTGGGATGTATGCTCGCCTCTATTTCCCCTCCGTCCCCTATGAGTTTGTTGCCCACTTTACGCCGGAATATCCTGTGGTTGTAGGTGGGGTGCTTGCATCCGAGGGCGGGTACGGCTTCTTGCGGGCGCGCATCAAGCGCCATCGCTGGCATAAGAAGATCCTCAAGACCAACGACCCACTCATCTTCTCCCTCGGCTGGCGCCGCTTCCAGTCGCTTCCCATCTACTCGCTGCATGACGGCGCGCGCAACCGTATGCTTAAATACACCCCCGAGCACATGCACTGCCTTGCCTCGTTCTACGGCCCCACCACCCCTCCCAACACCGGCTTCTGTGCCTTCCAGTCTGTCTCCAAGAAGACGGTACCATGCCACCTTACCAAACTGACCTTTAGGCCAACTTCAGGATCGCAGCGACGGGGGTGGTCCTCGAGAATGACCAGACGACCGAGATTGTCAAGAAGCTCAAGCTGAAGGGCGAGCCCTTTAAAATCCACAAGAACTCCGCCTTTATTCGGCACATGTTTACGTCGCCCCTCGAAGTCGCCAAGTTCGAGGGGGCCAGCCTGCGCACGGTTTCAGGCATCCGTGGCCAGATCAAGAAGCCACTTTCGGTATTTCGTACCTCCTTCGCTGACCTTTAGACACCCCCTGGGGCCTTCCGCGCTACGTTTGAAGATAAGGTGCTGCGCTCCGACATTGTCTTCCTGAGGGCCTGGTACCCCGTGCGCCCCCGCAAGTATTACAACCCGGTCACGTCCCTGCTGCGGTCCGACAAGGTTTGGAAGGGCATGCGCGTCGTGGCGGAGGTCCGCCAGGAGAAGAACCTCCCCACGCCTTCCAACCCCAACTCGCACTATCACGTAAGCTGGGGTGAGGCCATCGCTGACCCCTCTAGGACGTGGAGCGCAAGCAACGCCACTTCAACAAGCTGCGCCTCCCCAAGAAACTCCTGCAGGACCTGCCCTTCAAGTCGAAGCCCAAGTCGCTCGCGCCCCGGCATAAGACCCCCGGCTACCTGCAGCGCCGCGCCGTGGTGCTTGAGCCCAAGGAGCGCCAAGTCGTCAGCCTGATGAACAAGCTGCACACCCTCGACAAGGTTCAGCAGCGGAAACGCAAGCTGAAACAGGCCCAGGCCCACGCCAGCTACGCAGCCAAGGTGGCCGAAGCCGAAGCGCGCAAACTCGACGCCCGAAAGCGCGCCCGTAAGGATCTCTACCGCAAGGAGGGCATCGCCGCCCTGAGGCAGGAGAGGAAGGCCCGGGGCGGGAAAGGCGACGATTAGACTCTGCAACTTTCGATGCTTCACAGCCCTTCGATCTAGACTTCCCACTATAAAATCATTAGACCTTCACATCATTCATCTCAAACCCATTGGCTAGCTAGAGTTTCGCTTGAACCTCTGATTTGTTAGATCGCTATATAATGAGGTAGGGGCTTGGTTTAACCTTTAGCTCATTGATGGTGGAATGGGTGAAAAGCGTAGGGCTTCAACCCCACACATCTTTAAGCCCTTAACGCGCCGTTGATGGGCGCGCGAATTGGCATCTAACGTAAAAGTTCAAGCCGAGCCGCCAATTTTCATCGATAAAGGTTCTTAAAAGGGTGACGCTTTAGCTGTCAGTTTAAACTGCGGTTTGACGCCAAGTTTAAAACCCCAGCTTATCTGTCGACGAAAGCGCGCTTTATTGAAGCATATATCCATTTTAAAATCGGGAATGCGTGGATGAAGTGACCTCGGTTAACTCAACTAGCCCGGTCCCCACTAAACTTTTGGGCGGCGTAAAGCTTATCACCCGGGGGTTGACTTTTAAACGCTAGCCGCGGATATGAACTGGCTGACCCTTACCGCCTACAATTCCCCGCCGTTCAACCTTGGCGCACCCCCACTATTAACCCCCTCTACCCTTTAAAAATGTGGATGGGAGGGTGATGTAAGGCTTACCGATGTGACTAATATAAAGTACCATCAATGTGGGCATTAAGGTCCATCAAGGGGATCCTGTATAGCCAAATAAACCCCTACACCCAATGGTCCCCGTCTAAAGTTGACTTGGGCATCCAATATAAAAGTTGGAATCTTGGGAGTTTCATAGGAGAGTGGGGGAATATCATCTCTCACTCAGTAGGGTTACCAGTATCCTGAGATGAATCAATCTGGGTTAAAAGATCAGGTTTGGTATATACCTGGAAACTACCTGGAAATTGGATCCGCCAACATGAGATGGTGGCCTATACTTGGTTGGAGTGGGATCTAGTAAAGCTACACTGAGATGAGGTTATCTTTTAGGTGGCTTTAGGGAGTGAGGTTATATCTTCAGTAGCCCCATCTATTTCATGACCAAAATTATGGTCGCTGGATTAGGTAAGGTTACGGTGGGGTTAGTGTTGCTAGGGTATCAAATTTATTTGCACAGGTTGGTGGCACACAAAAAAGAGTAATCTGAATGACGCCAGAAACCTTATAAATTTTTTAAACCTTATCACTGATAACCTGACTTTGTTCTATATGGTAAAACACCATATGGTAGTCTCTTTAGTGCCACCTTGGCTTGGAATTCATAGGTTTACCATCTGGGTGGGTACAGATAGGCTTTTAAAAGCTAATACCCTAAAAAGATTCCCTTCCAGAATGGTAGTCCCTTAATTGTATACTCTAAATTCCATAGCTCCCATGGGTGCAAATTAATCAATAACTTAGTTGTCCTTAGAGAACTTAAGCCAGTTGCATGATGGTTGAAAAAGTCAAAGTGGTTAGTGCCTTGGACTCAGACATTTTTAAATTGGTAGCGTTTGGCCTGTAATAAATTGAGATGCTGGCAAATAAATAAGCAATAATTTTATTTGAGGTGGGCCAACCCTGGGAAAATATGCCACACCAAAGAGAGGGGGAGAGAATATAAAATAAAGGGGCTGCAACCTAAATCTGAGTACCAGAGGAGAACATCATGGCAAGAGCTCCCATTGAGCCTGGTGGTGTTGGGGGAGGTTCACTTGAGCTGCCCATTGAATTTCCACTGATGTTAAGGAAGACTTGCAGTTCCAAGTTGACAGTTAAGAAGGGGGGTGGAAGCCAGATCTGCACCATCCTCTGAAGTTGGTGCAGAATTATATCATCAAACAGCTAAATGTTTAATGAATTAATTATAATTTTATTGAAATAATTACAAGTTTGATAAGATTTGGGGCCAAATTTTGAATTGCTTAAGGTAGATAATGTGAATTGTCCATAGGGATAATACAAAAATAACTGCATGGAGCAATTCTGGGATGGGTGAGTCAATATTAAGTGCCATAAAATTTGCAATTGGGCAGAGTTTGGTGGGCATGTGGATGGGTGCCATTAGTGGCCACACTAGTTTTTCAGACAAGTTGGGCCAATGGGCACTCTTTCAGCCTGTGCAACAGGGTGTCTTTTGCACTGCATACTTTACAGTGTTCCTGGGTTAAGTTGGATCACTCAGCTGCTTGGTAGGCCCTGTGTAAGCATTGCCAGGTGTGTGCCCTAATTTTTGGGTGGAGTAAATCAAGTGCCACAATTTCCATTTTTTTCTGAGTTGTCACATATGGTTGAAAATTTTAATCCAGGAGTTCAATACAGGCTAGAGTTTGGGTTCTTGGAGGTGGGTAGTCCTCCACTGAGACTTGTGTGCCCCTGTGGTCCTAAGTGTAGGTGTGGGTTGTGAACTTTCATCTGCATTGGCCCTTTGTGATGCTGAGAGGGAACAGCCACTCATCTCAATGGATGATCTTCAATACTTCACAGAAGAAGCTCAAGGACTGGTGTGAACCGTGGGCATTTGGATTGGCCATCAAGTAAACAAAAGAGTGTTTTACAATGTGGTGTTGGTAAGACTGAGGTCCCTGGCCAGGTTGATTCATGAAACATGTCACCAGTGGTTTAGTTTGAGGTTAATCTTGTGTTGGGATTTTTGCCCATATTCCCAGATGGCTAGATTACCAGGAATCACTAGGGATAATACCCCTAATATGAGGTGAATTGGAAATTGGTTGACCCTGATTTCAGGGTAACTATGTTCAGAGGATTTTAGGTTATTCACCTGGTCAGATCCATTGGGGATCAATCTGGATAAATGCTTAAGATCTTGTCAGGCAGAGTTGCCAACAAAAATAGGGGCATCTGATAGTTGATTAACTAACAGGTGTACCAATTGGGATTGGTCAGGTTTCATCACTGACTGATTGGGAATTTAAGGATTAAGTTTGTGAGGTGAGTGATGCTGCCTGCAACTAGAAAATCAATCAGTTGGTTTGTGACCTGCCTTAATAGGTAACAAGTACCATTACCTAAGCAGGCTGCTTGCCAAATATAGTTGGTTCTCTTGGATCGAGAGGAAAATGTTAGGAACACGTTTTCTGACTCTTTCCATTTTGGGTCTTGAGGATGTCCAATGACAGAAACCTAGCCAGGATGGGGAAGACCATCGCTGCTGAGATGAGGATAGGTAATTCAATAGCAATGGCTGCCATTTCATTGAAGAGGTGTCAACCAGGGGTTGGGCGCTGAATCCCCCACTATAAATTCCCTAGAATTCACTAATAATAAACAAAACCAGAGTTTAAAAGAGTTTAATAAAGATTATACAGTAGATATACCAACTCAGTAAACTTTATCAGCATTCATTTGTTCTATTCTTTCTCAGGGATATTATTGCTGTGTGCAATAATTGGGAGACTCTTTAAGAAGAGTAAGGATCTGAGCGGAGATCCAGAGAAGAAGCAGAATTAAATTGGGGATTGCTGCCAACTATGTGTCAAACTGGAGAAACCATCAATGGTAATCTAAGAGAAGATCAGGTTAGACAGTATAAGGGAACAAATCCCTATTTCAAGATATCACAAGTATTTTGAGAGGAAACACTGACTGAGGGTTGGACCAAGATCTAGGACTTCCATTCAACTATGGATAATAGTCATAATGCTATTATCAACCAATCATATCAACTATTATACAACATGGAAAAA
>JAKSZP010001911.1:0-53593 GCA_022478985.1 Massospora cicadina | reverse complement strand
TAATCCATGTAAGCTACCGTGCACAACCCCAGATGGTCCCCCAAATCCCCATCAATACAGCGTTGAAAGATAACATGGGCATTTTTAAGCCCAAAGGGCAAAACCAAAAAATCCCTTTTCTGGTACAGAATTTTGTCAGCCACTCCTGAACCTTCTTGATCTGGATCTAATTGAATGCGTTTAAACAATCCAACTTGGAGAAGACTCTTGCCTTATCCACATAGCGTGAAATCGGTGAGTCCAGTGGGATGGGATGTAAGTTTGGTAATGTGACGTAGTTGAGATTCCCATAGTCTACGCATGGTTGTAAGGTACCATCAGCCTTCTCTTCAAAAAGAAGTGGGGATCATACAGGGGAGATTTGCTTAAAAGATTGCGCCTTTGACTAAATGATCCTTAACCCACACATTTAAGGCCGCTTCCTCCCATACAGTCAATGGATAAATTGGGGAAGATATACGCACCTGATCAACAGTGAGCTTGAACTTGCAATCTAACTCTGAATGGTCTGGTAGTACATTGGCTGAAGCCGCATCAAATGAAGATTCTGCCCCTCCAAACAGGAAGGTAGGGGAACCTCCAAAGAGGGTTTCAGCATCGGAGCAAGGCTGAGGGTGTGAATATTGGGCCAGTAGGGCAAATCGCCCTGAAAGTTGGCTTCAGCCAAAGAAACAACTAGCTTGTGACCATTCTTTAAAGTTAAGGATAGGGTATTTATTTAAGATTTTCTTCTGACGTCAAACTTTCGCCACCACTCTACACCCAAAATGATGGGGTACAAGAGGTTTTTGATAGGTAAGAAGTGGTCAGAAAAATGATATGTGACAACTTGATAGTCCACTAAACCCATGATTTTCAGCGTTGGAATACATTGGGAAGCCCCTCCTCAAACCATGCCACCTGGTATGTAACTCAGCTCAAGGTAGTCGGCTAGGTCTTGGTCAATAAAATTCTCAGAGGCTCCAGTATCCACCAAAATAGTAGTGCTTATTTTCCCTAAAGGGGATGAAAGGGTAGCAGTCAATACAAAATAAGCTAAATGATCTTTTCCTTAAAGCAGAAAACGCCAATACCTCACTACCAAACTTTTCTTCATGGTCTAGCATACCCACAGGGTACATTTCTGCATCAAAGAATGAAAAGGGATATTTAGCCTCTTTAACTAATGAGGTCACATATCCTACCATATCTTCAGCAACTGCATAAACGTTTTTATATTGTAATTTTAACGTCTTCTCCACCTTCTGGGTTCCGCGGATCATGGTTGTGGTCAATCGTGGGTTCTCTGGGGTGATCTGATAAACTGAAATGGGGTCCATATTTGAACCATATGGGAAGTGAAATGGCTTGGTAGTATATATGGAAACGTTGTTATAAAATGCGTTTTGGGCCATGAATGACCCTATGCACACATTGATGACAGGTTGTACAATGTTATTCAAGGCCAAAACCGCCAGGCCCTTCATCAATGATCTCACTTACACCATCCAAATGCGTTGCCAAAGAAAAAAAGATTTGTTGATGTCAATTTTATTATTTTCAGCGTAAGTTGGGGAATCATGACTCTCATACTGTTAAGCATCTGTATGCACCAGGCATGGGAAAGAAGGGTGAGTACTTTCCAGTTGGAGGTAGCAAGAATAACGCCAGAATGCTCCAACACTCAGAAAAATGGGAAAACAGTGGTGACCCCACTGCGGCCATAGCCACCAGCTAAAGCACACCATTTGCACTTTTTGAAAGTACCACATGGAAAATTTCATGCATGTATGAAAAAGTGGTTGGTTGTCTAATGTAAGGAGCGTGTCTATAACCATTCAGTCCTCAGCTTGGCGGTGGATGGAACGCTGGACCAAATCAAGAGAGTTCGTCATCAGAGTGAACATATAAATAGCCCAGTAAAGGGAGCTGAAGCTAAGAAGGCATAGGGCGATGGAGTTGAGCACAGTGAAAGTAAAATAGTTTGAGCAAACAGCAAAACTAGGCTTTGCCCCAAGGAGCAGTTTATAACCAAGCTTTGTACAGGGCTAGAGTGCACGAATGAACTGGTTTGGTGGGAACTTGGTAGGCCCCACGGTGTACCTGAGTCTGTAATTTTTTTAAAAGAAATAAACTGGCTAACACATTGTGAGACATCCTTGAATAGGTCCGCTCACAGGTTTGCCTAACTAAACATATAGAAAAACGTAAAAACGACTAAAGGGTTTATTGGGGAAGATGACCAACAGAAATGTTGGCCTTGTGCAAACATAAGTAAGCCAACTCAGGGAAATTATGGATTGGTAAAAGTGGTACCAATCCTTAGTGCACCATTAGGTGCACGCTTCCATCAAAAAGGGTAACATACTTCAAAACTGACCTTACTTGAGTGATTAATTGAAGTTGAACCTGACCCAAGCTTGCAATTTTATAAATATAATGGGTTTTAAACCCCTTTTCACCAATTAACTGAATCGATCCATTGTCATTTAAAATAAAACTTGTTTGTTCTAGAATGAGAGCCAAAACAGGGGGTTGAACTTTAGACACCTCACTTGTACCAACCTGGGCGTACCAAGCATCGACCCATCGTTGATCCAAGGTGTGCTTAAGGTCAGGAAGGTCCTGCAATTTGACCTTTTGGACCTCCTGCCTCTCAGACTTGTCACTGTTGTTGGTTCCCTAAATAAAGTCATGTAAACATGACTTGTGCCTATTGGTGCACCAAGGCTTGGTACCACTTTCACTGATTTAAAAATTTCCTCAAGTTGGCTTAACTATGTTCGCGCAAGTTCAACAAAACTGTTGGCCATCTTCCCTAATAAGCCCCATAGTCCTTTTATGTTCTTTCATATGTTGAATAAAGCAAACCGTGCATGGACCTCTTTGAGGAGGTCTCACATTGTGTTAGCTGATTCATCCTATTTAAAATTAATACAGCTCAGGTACACCGCTGGGCCTACCAGGTTCCCTACAAACCAGGTCACCTGTGCACTCTACCCCTGTACTAAACTCAGTTATGAACTGCCCTCTGGGGTAAGGCCAAATTTTGGATATTGCTCAATTTATTATTACTCTTACTATGCTCAACACCCTCGCCTTAAGTCTCTTTAGCTCAAGCACCATCTGCCAGGCTATCTTTATTATAACAATGACAACTAGTTCCCTTGCATTAGTCCTGTGCACTGAGCACCACCATGCTGGGATTTGGAGAGTTATAGATACTCTACTGACACAGGTTCCATTGTTACTTTTACCAAAATAAATAACCAATGTTTTTGGAGACCTTTTAGAGGAGGCTCACTCACAGGTTTGCCCAAGTAACCATATAAAAATGTAAAAACTAACGTGAGAAATATTTAGGAAGTTGACTAATGAGGAATTTGGTCTTATTTAAACATACTTAAACAAAGAGGGCGAGACATCAATTGGAAGAAGTGGTTCTAAGCCTAAGAGAACCAATAGGCACATGTTACTATTGGCCTGGCTACTGTAACTCAAAATTGACCAAACTCAAGTTATAGATTTAAACTGGACTCATCCCCAATCTGGTAATATTATAAATGGAACGAGGTTTAAAAACCCTGTTCCTTAAGTAACCATAATGTTCATTGGAGTTGAGAACCTAGCTGATGTGTTTTAAGACCCTGGCTGTAATGATGAGCCAAGAATCACCACATTCCCAAGGCCAACCTGAGCATAACTCACCTGTATCCAGCGTTGGTCCAAGTATTTTTTTAAATCAGGAAGGCCTTATAATTTTACCTTTTTGGCATCCTGACGTCCAGCCTTATCCTTACATTCAATGCACTCAATTATGTCATGGATCCATGACAATAGCTTTAAATCAACTTTTATAAAATGGTATCAGATGCAATGATGGGCAATTGTGAGCCTAGTTCATTGCTATATAAACTTAATTTTGGAATTGGTGAAGTGATAGATTCAAATCAACTTTTGACTTGATACATGTCCTATGGCTGGTTATGTATGTTCAAAATCCAGGCATATATGAGATCATAGCATGATGAGCTTAAATCATTATAGAGGTCTATCATTTTTGCATATTGTGACTATTAAAATCAACTAAATTTGATAAAATGAACTATTGTAGATGGAAATCAGTAAATTTAACTTAGATTGACCAATAAATCAACTAAATTAAAAAAATGAATTGTTGTAGATGGTGATCAGTAGATTTACATAGATTGACCAATAAAATCAAGTCATTTATTAAAATGTTTTATTGTAGTTGGCAATCAGTAAATTTACCATAGGTTGACCAATAAAATCACATAAATTTAATAAAAATGAATTATTAGTATATATATTTTGAGATAATATATATAATATATATACAATAATGTTTAATTTTATTTAAAAAAGTGTGGTTTAAATATTGATATAAAAAGATATTAATTTTTAAATAAAATTGAGAAAAAGAACAATTTTAAAAATGTAATAATTTTTTTGTAAAAAAACTGGCGTTAATTTTTTTGGAAAAAGATCTGCTTAAAAAATGTTTGGGAAAAAAATCTCCAAAAAAAGACACTACAAGTATGAAAGAATTGAGAAATTATAAATACTCAATAAAATCCGTTTTAAGATTTTATCTTCCAACCTTACTTATAATATTGTGCTCACAATTATTAATTAAAGCTTATATTGGATTAGGTCCAAGTGTAAGCTATAAGCAACTTGAAATATACTGTTGAGTATAGATATTAAAAATGGCTATTACAAGTCAGTTTAAATATGGCGCCAAAATCAAAAAAGTTTTTATTGAGTATTTATAACTTTTTGATTCTTTCACACTTTTTAGTGCCTTTTTTATAAGGTTCTTTTTATTTTTATTTTTATATTATTAATAGCCCATATACCACATCGATGAATCCCCCCCCTTGGGTTGGGACCATCTAGTACTAAAAAAAAATAGCCCATATACCCAGTATTGTTTGTGGGTTTAATTTAACAGATAGTATTAATTGTTTACTTGAAGTATGACAGATAGTATCAATTAATTACATTAGCTTTATACCTGTAGATAGCCATCGTTAAGTTCAGAGTAATCAACCCATTAATCAGCTAAAAACTGCTAACCACTGTCACATTACCACGGAGATTGCCAATCCATCAGCAGATTACCCCTCCCTTGTTTTATCCCTAGTGCCCATTTAGTCATTTTCATCTGATTTCACTTTGAGCACTTTTAGCCTTTTTCCTTTATATAGTTTATAATGATCAGGTATATAAGCCTGCCCTCAATTTCAAATAGACTATCAAAATATTTGGCTTATATCTTTTATTATTTATCTTTACAAGGATTTATCCCAGATGCGCCTCTTCTGATATTTTGGCACTAATGCCTGACCACCCATGCCTACCCATGCCAACAGTGCCACCAGATAAACCAGATATCCATTGTGTCAACTGAGACTTCAGTCAAGATCAGCCTAAGATTCCTGAGCAATTTCAAGAGATGATCCTGCCAGGGATGACACCATGGAACCTACACCAGCTTATCAATTCAGAATAACTTAAAAAGATGATAACGTTGAAGAAACTCAATTGGAAGAAGATTTTTCACTACCCCTTAAGCCCCAATAATGATTTTTAATTATAATGAGTGCAAATACCCTGAAAGCACAGATACCTACCCCTGAAGCCCCACAGATGATTTTTATAAGTTATTGAATGCTGAGTCCCCTAAGATGTTTGAACCCTATGAAATCTCTAAGGAGGATTATGATGAGAATCCTCAACTTCAATTAACTGAAAGTGAATTGATTTTGCAAATTTTTATTATTAAATTCCCAACTGAATTGAAGGAGCTGAAATACCATACCGCATATTACAACCTAATCAAAAATGAGTTTTGATTGCCTTTCTTATTTCTTATCTGGGTTTTAAAATTTTCTAGAAAACCCAATGTTATGATTCTGATATGACTGTACAATAATCTTGGGACAGTTAGGGCGGTTTGGGAAGAATCCGATAAATGATATCAGTTATGATTATTTGAGTGCCTTGAGATAAGCTGATATTGGGATATAATGGGTTTATTATTGGTTTGCCTTGTAATAAGGCGATAGGGTGATGTTGACATTTAATTAATATGACTTAAATCGCCTACAATTTAGGTGATAGAGAACTAAAGAATAACAAGCCAAAATGAGGAGAATCGGTGAAAACAAATAGTCCAAGCTATGAGGGTAGTATCATCTGAAGCTGCTATATATAAGCAAGATGGGCGATTAAGAGAAGGGGTTTTTAATAGGATAGAGTGAGTAAAACAGCGAGGATCCGCTGTGTTAACATATTAAATAAAATATTGTAGTGTGCAAGTGCCCCTAATTATTATATTAAGTTTATTCTGTTGTTACCAAGGGCCACAATTGTCATATTACTGGTCCTATTGATCAGTGGGCTAAACCCTGTGCAAAACCACTTATAGCATATCTCAAGGATTCCGCCAAACTCTAACAGTGGTACTCACTACAGGGGGCCCATTGATCAGTTATAAAATAATAAAAACTCAGTCGCCTGCTATGTTGCATCTAGGTTGCTTTGATAATAAAAATGCATGACACGATGGGGCCATTAAATATGAGAAGTTGAAAATTGCATATGACACTGTGCTTAAAAGACAAGATGAGCTTCTCCAGGAGTTTGCAGTGATAAACTGCTGCCATTTGATTGCTTCGGAAATATTTATAGGTTCTTTTGATGATTTGAGTTTGCAACTGAAGGAGGCTCTAACCAGCAAAGGGTGAAACTGTTGACCTCCACCTTGGATATCGGAAGTGCTGATCAAGTTGTTTGTTACCTTCCAGATAGTTCCGTTACATACCAAGAAGTCAAGGAGTTGGTGCTGCAGTTGTTTGGCGGAACTGTAAAGATGTCACAGTGGAAATCCAAGTTCTTGACCATCAGGTTTCAGCTAAATGAGACTCTCACCACATTTGCTGAGCAATTTAAGGTGGAAGCACATGTGTTGATTGGGGCAGGGATTCTAGCTGAAGCTGATGTATGCATTGCAATGTCCTCTGTGGTGAATCCATACCTCAAGCTTTACAATGTCATGACCCCATTGTTGGAGGATGATTTATCTCTTCTTAAACTTGTTCAGTTTGTATGTCACTTAGCTGTAACTTTCTCTCCACCCAATATCGTGCAGATTCACACTGTTGCCGTGGCCAACCCTAACCATGTGGGGAAGCAACCAGTTGATGCAGATTCCGCCATGTTACTCACCTCAGTCCAACATCTGTTCCATAACTGCTGAGTGACAACTGACCCACTACCGCTTCAGCCCTAACTATGCTTATTGACAGCAGGCATTATATCAATGTGGGTCTGGTTATGCTGATCATGCTTGGAATAAATTTCTGTTTTGGGCCAACTTATATTAAGCACAGATGTAGGCCCTATGGAGTAAGCTGTTTTAATTGTGGTTGCACTGGGCACATGGGACAATGGTGCCCCAATCGACAGATCCCTTAAGTACAACATGATCAAAGTCATCAGGGAAAAGTCAGAGCAGAGTAGAGACAGGACTCTCTACTTCTTCTATCTTGAAGTCATACATCCCACCTGAATCTATTGTATTGAAGGTAGCAGAAGCATCCCAGTATGACGATACAGTCCTCTACCAACAGCTGGTTGGGGGAGTAAATGTGTTGATTCAAGCACAAATTAAAGAAATGGCTGACACAGGGTTTCCAGAGCAACTAAAGCCTTACTCTTGCCAAATGTTTGACCAAAATTCATCAGACCAGCTAGAACCGTTTGCAGATGCGTTGTCTCTAAGAGAAGTAGAGGTCGCCTTTCTAGTGGATGCTATTATAGCAGGATACATTAAATAAAGTTGGTGCGGGTATTATAAGTCTCCTGGGAAAAAGTGAACCGCTGAATGTACATGTAGTAAATAGCCCGCATTCATCTTGACCGGAGTTCACTTACTGTGATGATGTGGTATCAAAAACCTGAGTACGAGCTATAATTGATACGGGTACTCCTGTTAACATTGTCTCCACTAGTTTGGTGGCAAAGTGTCTTCAAAACCTGACATAGACCATTGGATGGTGTATGGGACCGCTGGAATGGAAGCCACGGTCTCTGAGGGAGTGTATAGCGCACTTCCTTTGCAGTTTGGATCCATTGTTATTGTGGCTCCAGCGGTAGTATTACCAAATAGCAACTATGACTGCTGATTGGGACTGCTTTTATGCGACACTATGGGGCTGTTGTTGACATGATGGAAGCGTTCTAGCCATCCTTGGACAACGGATCCCCATCTATTTTAATTCCAGCGGAGTTCCAGATGACCCAATCCTCTCTAGTCAAATTGATCTCGCCTATAGCGATGGTGTGATTCCTGAAAGATATTGGCAAATGAAGTGGAAGGCCCTAACGCTCTAAAACCAGAATTACAAGTACAAAGGGATTCTGCTACGAGCTGCAAACGCTTTGACTATCCCTTCTGGGCATCTGGTCATAATTGGGACAGAGTTTGAAATTAATATACTGGGAGGTCTGTATGGAGAGGTTGTGGGGCCCTATCAGCAATTGTGACTAGAACCTCATGCGGCTCCTGGGTTACTGTTACCAGGGCAGGGGGAAGTGAAGATGTTGGTAGCGAATCTTCAGAAGGAAGTGATGAAGGCTCAGCGGCACCAAGTGGTGGCTTACCTGCACCTGATCCCTATTGATGAGGTCCACCATATAAAGGACTTTGGTTCTTGGGAAGATTTTGGCTTGCCTTTAAAAACCACCTTTGGCGTAATGACTGTGGTTCCTTGAGAGGCGCTAAATGGTCTAACGGAGGATCAAATGGATAGGGTTATGGATCTATTTGGTAAGTATCACAGCATTTTTGCAACTGATAATCATGACTTGGGTTGCACTTGCGGGGTTGTGCATTGGGTAGACACAAGAGACCACCCCCTATCAGGTCATGGCCTATCCGTCGCTCAAAGGCAGTGGAAGAAGTATCTGCAGAAATAAATAAATTGGTGGAACAAGGAATGTTGGAGCCATCAAAGAGTCCTTGGGCATCCACAGTGCTAATTATCAAAAAGATGGCTCCAATCAAATAATTATTGATTGGTGGGAGCTTAACCGCATTATGAAATAAGATTGTACCCACTTTCACTTATCAATGACTCTTTAGATTGGTTAGGTGGGGCCAAGTATTTCTCTGCTATGGACTTGATATCGGAGTACTGGCAGATCAAATTCAAGTGATAGAACAAGAATAGTGCGCTATAATCACCTCAAAAGGATTGTTTCAGCCTACACATATGCCACAGGGTTTGTGCAATGCCCTCGCTACGTTTAATGGGCTATGAACGCTATTTTGGGTGACCTAAAGCTGTCTTGAGTTCTTGTCTATCTTGACAATATCAACATATTTTCGCGAACATTCACAGAGCATTTTGGACACCTGGAGCAAGTGTTCCACCACCTTGCTGACGCTAATATCAAAATTAAGCCCCGAAAGTGCCACCTTTAAAAAAAGTTGGAATACCTTGGCTTTGTGGTAGACTCCAAAGAGCTTAGTCCTCATCCAGCCAAGGTGGAAGCCATCCGCAAAGATGACACAGCCAAGCAATAAGTGGGATATCCAGGTGTTCTTGGGGATGGTCAGTTACTACATACGGTTTATTCCTAATTTTAGCTGTATCAGGGCTCCACTCTTTGAGCTACTTAAGAAAAACGCTGCCTTCAATTTAACAGATCAAAGTCAAACTGCATTTGATGTATTATGAACCACGCTGGCTAGTTCGCCTATTTTCAATACCCCAATTTTGAAAAAGAGTTTATTGTGCAAACGGACGCTTTGCTTTCCGCTGTGGGGGCTAGTTATCCCAAAAAGACGATGATGGTGTGGAGAACCCCATTGCATATTGTAGCCACAGTTTATCAGGCCCTGAACGGAACTACACCATGACTGAAGGGAGTGTTTAGCGGTAATTTATGCATATAATCAATACTGAGTTTACCTCCACAGGGTGAAATTCAAAGTGGTAATGGATCATGCCTCCTTGCTCAAGCTACAGAATCTGCAGGAACATGAAGGGCGGCTCACGCGATGGGCTTTGAAGCCCCAAGTGTATGATTTTGAGATCATGCATCAGCCAGGGGCAAAGCATCAGAATGTAGACTATCTTTCCCAATTACCACAGTTGCCATTACCGCGGATGTGGCAGATATAATGTACAAAAAGATGATTGTGGGAAAATATCACGATGAGCTGCTGCCTGTGATCAAAGTATTAGATGAGCTTAGGCAGGATACCTTCTTGCGCAATGAGGAATTATATAAGAGGATTGGGGAATTGACGATGAGTTTCCCAAAACCCTCTGCCAGGACTGCAATAATTATGGATGCTCATAAAGCTGTAGGTCATGGAGGGTTGAAAAAGATGCTGGAGTTCTTGTAACCTGCTACTATTGGGAGAGTATGCACTACAATGTGCCTGAAATGGTTGGTTTTTGGCATCAGTGCCAAGTGGAGAAACCATTCCACCTAAAACCACATACCAGCTAGTAAAGCCTCAGTTTCATGGCATACCATTTCGTTAGACGAGGTGGGGCCTCTGCGAACTGGCGCAAACTGCTCAAAATTATAATAGTTGCCATTGACCATTTGACAAGATGGGTGGAAGCAAGGGCTATCAAGGATCTGGGGGCTGTCCTTACTGCCAAGTTCATCCTGGAGTGTTTATACAGCGCCATAGTTGTCCACAATTAATTTCTTAAGGACAACGGGACCAATTTCACATCACATAATTTGGCCAAGTTGAATGAGCTCATGGCAATCTGCGGGGTCTTGACTACCCCCTACCACCCTGAATCTAACGGTATGGTAGAACAGGTCAATGGGACCTTGATAAATATTCTACGCAAGCTTTTAAATGAGCGGCCATCAGATTTGAGCACCCTTTTATCCACCGCTGTCTTTGCATACAATAATAGCTACCACTCAGAAACTTGTAAGAGTCCATTCCAATTGCTCTATGGATGACATCCAGCGCTGCCTGCATTGCTTTACTGCTGTGTGGAGGATACTGGCGGAGTCAAGCCCCACCACTATTTGTCTGCTTTAACTGACACACTAATTAAACTCTAAACCGAGGCATATTCCACTAGTCTTGCTAAGAAGATTCTGGATCATGCAGCTGACCAAGGTAGATGCAGCAGTCTTCCACAGTTTGGGGTAGGGGAATTGGTCCTGTTTCACGACCAACATGGGTTCAATAGAAGGAACAAGCTCGCCAGTATATGGTGCGGACCATTTGAGATTATTGAGAAAACTGGGGCTGATGCATACACCATTAAGGAACTGGGGTCAGATTATTAACCTGGTACACGTTAAGTTCCTCTGACCATACAAACAATAAGAGCTTTATCATCCAGTCAAGGAGGGTGTAATGTCGAATTCCAATATGACTGGATGATAATCTTGGTTCATTTAGGGAAGTTTGGTAAGAATCTGCTGAAATGATATCAGTTACGATTATTTGAGTGCCTCAAGATGAGGCGATATTGGGATATAACAAGTTTATTATTAGATTGCCTCAAAATAAGGCGATAGGGCGATGTCAACATTCAATGAATACAAATTAAATCGCCTACAATTTAGGCGATAGTTAACTAAAGTTTAACAAGCCAAAACGAGGAGAATCGGTGGAACGGAATAGTCCAAGCTATGAGAGTGGTATTATCTGAAGCTGCTGTATATAAGCAAGATGGGCGATTAAGAGAAGGGGTTGTTAATAGGATAGAGTGAGTAAAACAGCGAGGATCCTCTGTGTTTATTATATTAGACAAAATAATGTAATGTGAGCATGTGCCCATAATTATTATATCAAGTTTATTCTGTTGTTACCAAGGGCCACTATTGTCATATCATTGGTCCTATTGCTTAGTGGGCTAAACCCTGTGCAAAACCTCTTACGCATATCTCAAGGATTCCGCCAAATTCTAACACCCAAGATTCAAGTATCTGCAGGATCTTGAGAACAGGAAGTTACCCCTATTAGCTAAGATTATGAGGATGTTCTTGATTAGGGTAAAGATGATTCCACTATACTGAACTGAGGGAACTAACACCTTGACATTGGCAACATCAGAATAATATCCCGACGCTCCTATTAACTATCTATAGTTTATAAAAACTTAGTTGAGACTGGGAAACCAGCCAATGGGCTGCATAGCCCCTATGAACTGCCCTGGACTTGCCATAAGTCATGGTTAGCCATGAAGAATACCTACCTGTGGTCTTCAATTGCCAACTCTCTCAGTGTCCTTGGAAAATCTGAAGTAACTTCACTGCCAATTTCTCCCCTGGATACTACAACTAGGAATTACTGAAGAATTGAAACCCATATTTTCCACCTTCCCCTCCTGCTAGGGGTTTCGAAGATCAACCCCAATGCACCCCATATGAATGATTATTTAAAGTATCTAATATGCTAAGATTATACTGATATTACAAAATATGACTTCAGCCAATGTTTACACCCTTAAAAGATTCTGATATTATTTTCTGGAGCAAGATGTTAATAGCTACACTGATACTTCTGCCTTAGCTTTTTAAATTAACAACTCAAACCTTAATGGCAACCAAATAAAACAGCAAAACAAGCTAATGAAATTCAATGTAAATTTTTTTACCTCCCTGGGAATCTGGATGTGTTTTCAAAACGACCTCTAATATCCCTCCTATTGTCAACCCAGTCTCAGCTTACTATATGGGAACTATCGCCTTGGAACTCAAGTTGGTACAGATTCAACAATTACTCTAGACCTTTGAATTCCCCAATGGAGTAACTAATGAACAAAAATTCAAGTCCAGATGTCACAAGTTTTTAGTTATTGATGGATGACTATAATCAGAGGCAAGACTTCTCCTCCAAATGGTTCCAAAGAATTTATGGATGAAGTACCTTAAGGAAGTTTGCGATTACACTGAGCATTTTGGGCAGCAAGAAACCTAGGAATAATTATCCTCCTCTTATGGGTGGCTGCATGCCCATACTGATGTTTATAACTATGTCATCACCTGTCATGCTTACTAAGTTTTCAGGAATCAACCTCAACGCTCTCCTTGCCTATTTTTATTTAGAGTTACCAATATTTCCAATTTTATTCAGCCATTCCAAAATATGTTTTCAGCTGACCCAACTTGAGCAACTGCCAAGGAAACTCCACAGGACCCTAATTCCCCATGGACAGCTTGGTCTTAATTGTCTGAGACCCCCAATCTTAAGTCTAGAAAATTCAGCATGAAAATAAATTGGGGGAGTGTCACATTACCACAGAGATCGCTAATCCATTAGTATATTCACTCCCATGTATTAGCCCCTAGCGCCCATTTATCTAGTTTTCATCTAATTTCTCTTTAAGACCCTTCAAAATCTTTTTTTTGAGATTCTAGTGATCAGGTATATAAGACTGCCCTCTATTTGCAAATAAAGTATTAAAAATACAAGGCTTATATCTTTTTGTATTTATCTTCATCAGAATTTATCCCCACCGCGCCTCTTCTGACATTTCAGCCCTAATGCCCAACCACCCGCGCCTAGCTGTCACAGATTTGGCTAAGAAGAACTAGACTGGGCTCTCAGTCAGGGTGCGCGAGCACCTAGTGGAGGCCCCAGAATGCCAGAGCCATAGCGGTCTGGCTAATTAATAGAAGTGGGGTTCTATGGGAGATGTGAGGGAAGCAAAAGTTCAGTAATGTACCAAAGGCCCCCAAGGCAAACCAGATGGTTGCATTTGGGGCAACCGCGAGTCTTGTGGGGGCAACCCCCAAGGGTAGGAGAGGCAGGGAGGATGACAACTCCTCCAGGGTTTGTGGTTGCTGATCTTCAGATTTGGATAGGGGGGCTTGTGCACCAGCGAGGGATGGCACAGAGGCCAACACGTTTATTGGAAATATGTGCAGAGGTATGGCAAACCCCATGAGAGGGTTGGGACTGAGCTTTCCCTGGAGGGGTTGTTCTAGGTCCTGCAGGTGGGCTGGGCCAGCGGCAGCAGAGGCAGCTGTAGGAGCCAAACTCATGCACAGCGGAACAGGGATGCCTTGGGGCTGCTCTAACTGGGGAGCAGTTTTGGTGGACTCAACGACCAAATGGATGGAAGGATCTCCATTAAATGGATACGGGAAAACAGACAAAGCAGTGGGTTCATCATTATGGGTGAGGCAGATTATTGCATTCATGATCTGCTGCCACGTGGCAGGATTGAGCGACTGATTAATCCAGTCAGTGAACATCAGCAGGAGGATTTGGGTGATGGTGCACTTTGTCAGTTTGAATGGCAGAATTTATATAAATTTTTAAAGGCAGACAGAGGCTGCGGCAAACTAGGCAAATATTTCAGATTTATTCAACAAAAGGCAAAAGAAAGAACTGACAACTGCTCTCAGAGGGGACAGTTGACTTTTAAACGGGGCTATATGCATGGGGAGGTACAAGGGATTAGTCATTCAGGGGTTGGGGAAGGGATTTGGTTTGCTGGCTTGGAGGGGGTAGAAGGCTGCTCGCAATTTGAGCATAAGCTTAGAAAGTTTTTACAGATTTTTCTAAATTCTTTGGGCCAAACCATGTCGATACTACCAATCCAGGTCCTGGTGACTCAAGTCAGCCTGTTCACATGGCTTGAGTGGTCTAGATTTGTTCCAGGAGGCAGGGGTCCTTGGATTGGATTATTTGTGGTTTGAGCTGATCCCTCAATTGAGCTACTTGTATGATCTGAACTCCCTGGATCCATTTTGGAGCGTTGGGGCAGATGATCTTAGTTGTTCTGGACCAGATTTGCAAACTGAGCTGTATTCTGATCTGGCTTTCAAAGCAGACCAGTCTGTACTGGCTCCTACAGTCCAGAAATTGCCAGTCGGGCTCCAATGTTGGGGATTGCCATTTTCCCAAAATCCAGCCATGGTTTGCCTGGGGAGTGGGTGGTCCCAGGGGCCTCTCCATGCCCCCTGATGTGTGCCATCTCCCTGCAGACCTCTTCTATCAAACTTAACAGGATTGAAGAGGGGGGAAGAGGTGAGAGTAGGATATCTTTGGGTGGTAAAGCGATCACCCAGCGCTCATCTATCACATGGGCTAGGTCGCCCAGCTGTGACAGAAAGTCCATTAGAGACTTGGGGCCCTTTTTTGTTTAGATGGGGTTCTGATCCCTATTCAGTTGCAAAGGCTGGTCCCCAAGACTTACACTACACTTTCCTTTTTTTGACAGTGAGGATCCCACCCCCGGGGGCATGGACCAAAGCATAGTTCTTGTGGTGCTCCAGTAACTTTATGGCCAGAATGGCCACAATCTTCTGTGGAGGGTGGGGCACTGTCAGATGGGAGCCGTGAAATTCCTCTATCAGGTCCTTGCTGTTTGTACAATCATGCGCGTTCACCCAGCTGTTCACATATGAGGGGTAACCTTTTCAGGCGACCAAGTAATGAATGGATCAGCGGGACCTTTGGGAAGCTACAATGGCCTCCACCTCCGCTTCATGGGATTCCCCCATGACGATTGGCTCAGGGGATGTTGGCCTTTCCCCTTTAAAGGGGGTTAGAAGGGAGGCGTGGAAGACATTGTGTTGCTTTTAGTGTGCGGGCAGCCTCAGGTGGTAGGCTCCGTTGCCTAAATCCTTCTCAACTTCAAACGGTCCTGAGCATTTGGCTGCGAGCTTGATGGTGGGGGCTTTCAGGAAAAGGTTGCGGGTATCTAACATGACAAGGGAACCAACCATGATCTCATGCCCCGGAAGACACTTCTGATCAGAAAACATCTTGTAGTCCTTGATGGACTTTGTCGATTGTTTGCAAACCAGGTTGTTCATCTCGCAGAGAGAGTTTCACAGTCCTTGGCAGACGGAACTGCTGAGGAGAGTCAGGGACCAATCTGGAAAGAAGGGTTATACCCCAGAGTGGCCTCAAAGGGAGAGAAGCTGGTTGAGGAATGGAGGGAGTTGTTGTACGCAAACTGTGCTAGGGGTAGGTCCTTGGCCCAGGTGTCTTGCGAGGCCATCGCATAGCAGTGCAAGTACTGCTCCAGTACCTGGTTCACACGCTCAGTCTGCCCACTGGACTGGGGGTGTTAGGCAGTGGATCTACAGGGCTTGATGTGAAGGAGGGTCAACAACTCTTCCCAGAACCAGGCTATGAACTGGGGTCCCCTGTCACTCACTATCTCCTTGGGGAGACCAAACATGGCAAAGACATGGTTGACAAATAAATTTGCGGTCTCCACCACAGTAATAGAAGAGAAGCAGGGGATGAAGAGTGTCAACTTGGTAAATTAGTCCATGACTACCATTATCACATCAGAGCCACAGCAGGGTGGGAGCTCCACGATGAAGTCCACTGAGACCAAGGTCCATGGCCCCTCAGCCTGCTGCAAGAGGTGTAACAGTCCCTTCTTTCCATAATGAATTGATTTTGCCCAGGCGCAGGTGACACAACGAGAGATCCAATCGGTAATATCCTTTGAGGACACAGGCCAATTATAGGTTCTCTTTGTGAGATCTGCATACTTTTTGATACCAGGGTGGCTGACGGTCTGGGGGACATGGTGTTCCTCAATGACATGGCTGCATAGGGAAGGAGGAACCTAAACCCTATCACAGAACCAGATTGTTCCATCCTGCAAGGTATATGGAGTTCTCTTGCGGCACATGGACTCTAAGTCAGCAAGGAGCTCGATTCCTTCAGAGCAGCAGGTTTGAGAAGTGAGGACACGTGGGAGGAGCGGAGTGTCAGGGTCTACATCAGAGAAGGATACAGTAGGGGGGCTAATGAGAGGATTTGGGAGGGGGGCACTACCATCATAAGGTCTAATAGGTCCTCCTCCCCATTGGGGACAGGGAGGGGTTACGGCTGAGCATGTCCCGCAAGATGTTCAGGGGGACTTTGATGAATTCATACTTAAAATGGAACTCATAGAGGTCTTGAAACATGCGATTTGCTGGTGTCCTAGCTTCTGAGGTATGCAGTAGTAGAGCAGGGCCTTATGGTCCATCTGAAAAGTAATTTTGTGCAGGGCACACCACAGGAGATATCGCCAGTGGGTGAGATACCACACCACCACTAGCTCCTTATCCTATATTTGCCACGCTTGCTCTCTTGCAGTAAACTTCTGGGAGTAATAGGCCACCGGGTGCTCAACTCCCTCATGCTCCTGCAGCAGCATGGCACCCACTGCCACTGATGAGGCATCACAGGCTACTATGAAGGGGCGGGACGTGTCAGCATGCCGCAGGACAGGGGCTCTGAGAAACACCTCCTTGATATCCTCAAAGGCCTGCTGGCACTTGGGGGCCCATTTAAAGGGGGCGTTCTTCCCGGTGAGGGGGTGCAGGGGTGCTACCAGTTGGGAAAGAGCGGGGGGAAACTTCTTCAAAAAGGTGATGGTGCCAAGAAAGCTTCAAATCTGTTTTTGAGTGGTCGGGTTATGCCAAGACTGAATAACCTCCAGCTTGCAGGGGGGAATGGCATACCCATCTATCAGGACAAGATTCCTTAGGAAGGTAACCTTATCTCTGAAGAATTCGCACTTGGAGGGTTTAACGAATAGACCTGCCTTGTGGAGGGCTGCCACTACTGCTTCGAGGTCTCTGACATGTTGTTTGGGGGTGGGGGAATGGACAAAAATGTTGTCAATATAGGCCACTGAACATGAGAAAAGCAAGTCCCCAACACATCGTCAATGAGGCGCTGGAAGGTGGCTGGAGCATTCTTCAAGCCAAACGGCATCACTCTGAACTGGAAAAGCCCCCAACGAGTGCAGATAGCTGTGAGCCACTCCTGTCCCCTCGCCACCCTCACCTGATTGAAGGCGTTCACCAGGTCCAACTTTGAGAAGATGCGAGACTTGGAAATGGCCTGTGCTCTGCTCTAAGGGTAAGGGGTACGGGTAAGGGATAGTAATGTTGTTGAGGTGACCATAGTCGATGCAGGGGCGCAGGGACCCATCTGCTTTCCTGGCGAAAACTATGGGGGAGGCGACTGGGGAAGACTTCTTGATGAGCCACCCCTTCTCTATCATGTCGTCCAGCCAACTGCTAAGTGCCCTATCCTCTTCCTCTGTATAGGGGTAGAGGGGGCAGTTGATCTTGACGAGGTCAACTGTCAGCTGGAATGTCAAGTCATATTTGGAATGTGACGGAGCTTGGATGCCAGTGACATGTCAAAGATGGCCTTATATGGGGCTAGGCAGGAGGGAAAGTCCAGAGGGAGGTCAGTTAGGATGGGGTCCGGTGGGGCGATGGAAACAAGAGATGTGCCCTGGGAAAGGGTCTTTAGAAAGGGAATCTCACCAATCAACTTGAGGCTTTTGAACAACAAGGAGGTGGTTGCAAGATTGATATGAACTTGTTGGCGGCTCCACCAGCCCACCCCCAAAATTACAGGGTAGAGAGAGTCCTGTACCGCTGAGAAGTGGTCAGTGAATCCAAAGTCATGAACTGAGAAGTGCAATGGACTCTGGATGCGGTGGGAAATCATGGACTCTGATGAGGCGCCCAGGATGGATGAAGCTTCCTCCATCATTAGATCCAAGGACTGTGCCACGACAAGGTCAATAAAGTTACCTGCTGCCTTGGTGTTAAGCAGGGCTTGCACTGTGATTTCCCCTGACTCTGAGGGAAAGGAAATGGGAAACAAGAATTATGATTGGTTCTCTTTATTGGGGTGAGCCAGCAAAAGGGCACCCAAGGAGGGGCCATAACCCAACATCAGGAGAGACTGGCCTGGGGTGCAGGGGTGGGGTGCGGCTGATCTGGGGTCTTTACCACTTCCTTGTCCCACATGGGTAGATGAGAGTTAATATACAAACCCGCCCCACTCTCTTCAGGGGGAGGAGAGGTCACCCTGGGGGATGATCTCATCACACTGAGCAGACTCCAAACACTGGGGGCCCAACAATCCAGCCTCCTGATCTGGGCTGGGGGCCAGCAGTACCATAAGCAGGGGTTCCCCTGGGGGGGAGATAACTGAGGCGGCCACTGAGGGGGAGCAAAGGGCAGCTAGACCAGGGGGACGCTTCCCTTAGCTGTTACCTCTGGCAGGGGGAGGTGTGGTACAGGGTGCCTCGGGGGTGGCAATGGGACATGCGGGGTTGTGCCAGGGCCTGGCCCCAATTTCATGGGCCACAGAAAATGCGATCTCTAAGGATCCAGGGAGAGGATTCCAAGCTGTATGGGCTGCCACAGTGGGTTCCAGGGCCGCGCAGAATGTGTAATCCACAATTTCGACAGGGATGAGGACCATTGGAGCCAGGACTGCGAAGGCTTTGATCAGGGAGGGTAGGTCTGTGGCTGTCTGTCCCAAAGTAAACAAGTGGAGGAAGCGTTCTGGTCTTGACTCAGGGGCCTGGACCACTGAGGTGACCAACGCCAACAAGGGGGTGGGGTTGCCTGGCTTGGCAGCAGAGCGGAGCACACCCCTGACCCAATGGTGGGCATCACCATCCAGGGCGTTGAGGAGGGCCACGCTCTGCTGTGCATCTGAGGGAAGCGGGGAATTCCCACCATCAGCAGTGAGGCGCACCTGGAGCTCTGCCAGGACGCCCAGGATTTAATAAGCCACCTCATTAGAAGGGACCGGGGAACCCCCACCCTGTTGCATTCACAGATGGGGTGACGCTCTCCATTGATGCTTGGTGGGGTGTGGACCACTTCAGCTGAGCCTGGTGGCATCCTGGATGAACGAGGCCACCACACAGAAGGAGAAAGCCAGGTCACAGAGGGAGAGCACGCTCAGAGTAAAGGCGTAAGCCAGCGCATTAAAGTCCCAGAAAAGAGGGCGGAGAGGGCTGAGATTAGGGGTCAGTTCATCATGTCACAGATTCAGCTAAGAAGAAATAGATTGGGCTCCCAGTCAGGGTGCGTGAGCACCCAATGGAGGCCCCAGAATGCCATAGGCGTAGCAGTCCGGGCGACTAATAGAAGTGGGGTTCTACAGGAGATGTGAGGGAATCAAAAGTTCAAGTAACATATCAAAGGCCCTCAAGGAAAACCAGATAGTTGCGTTGGGGGCAACCACATGTTTTGTGGGGCAACCCCCAAGGGGGGAGAGGCAGGGAGGATGACGACTCCTCCAGGTCCACAGTTGCTGGCCTTCAGATTTGTATAGGGCGGCTTGCGCGCCAGCAGGGATGGCACAGAGGCCGCCACATTATTGGAAATATATGCAGAGGTATGGCAAACCCCATGAGAGGGGCTGGGACTGAGCTTTCCCTGGAGGGGGTGCTCTAGGTCCTGCTGGTGGGCTGGGCCAGCGGCAGCAGAGGCAGCTGTGGGAGCCAGATTATGTGCAGTGGAACAGGGACGCCTTGGGGCTGCTCTAACCGGGGAACAGTTTTGGTGGACTCAACAACCAAATGGATGGAAGGATCTCCATTAAACGGATGCGGGAAAACAGATGAAGCAGTGGGTTCATCATTATGGGTGAGGCGGATTATTGCATTCATGATCTGCTGCCACGTGGCAGGATTGAGCGACTGATTAATCCAGTCAGTGAACATCAGCAGGAGGATTTGGGTGATGGTGCACTTCATCAGTTTGAATGGCAGAATTTTTATAAATTTTTTAAAGGCAGACAGAGGCTGCGGCAAACTAGGCAGATATTTCAGATTTTATTCAACAAAAGGCAAAAGAATGAACTGACAACTGCCCTCAGAGGGGCAGTTGCCTTTTAAACTGGGCTATATGCATGGGGAGGTATAAGGATTAGTCATTCAGGGGTTGGGGGAGGGATTTGGTTTGCTGGCTTGGAGGGGGTAGAAGGCTGCTCCCAATTTGGGAAAAGCTTCGAAAATTTTTTGCAAATTATTCCAAATTCTTGGGGCCAGACCATGTCGATACTACCAATCCAGTCCTGGTGACTCAAGTCAGCCTGTTCTCATGGCTTGGGAAGTCCGGATTCATCCTAGGAGGCAGGGGTCCTTGGATTGGATTATTTGTGATTTGAGCCAATCCCTCAATTGGGCTACTCGTATGATCCAAACTCCCTTGATCCATTTTGGAGCGTTGGGGTGGATGATCTGAGTCATTCATACTGGATTTGCAAACTGAGCTGTATTCTGATCTGGCTTTCAAAGCAGGCCAGTCTGGACTGGCTCCCCCAGTCCAGAAATTGCCAGTCGGGCTCCAATGTTGGGAATTGCCATTTTCCCAAATTTCAGCCATGCTTTGCTTGGGGAGTGGGTAGTCCCAGGGCCCTCTCCATGCCCCCTAATGTGAGCCATCTCCCTGCAGACCCCTTCTATCAAACTTACCAGGATTGAAGAAGGGGGAAGAGGTGGGAGTGGGATATCTTTGGGTGGGAAAGCGATCACCCAGCACTCATCTATCAAATGGGCTAGGTCGCCCTTCTGTGACAGAGGGTCCACTGGAGCCTTAGGACCCCTTCTTGTCTGGAAGGGGTGCTGATCCCTATCCAGTTGCAAAGGCTGGTTCCCAAGACTTACACTACCCATGCTAATGGTGTCACCTGATAATCCAGATAATGTGGCTTTTCCCAAACACTTCAGTCATAATCAACCTGGGAACCTGAGCCATTGTGACGCCATTCACTTAAAACCAATTGAACATATTGAATCAACCTAAAACTAATGTTAGGAAGCTGATCCAAATTAAAGATTCAAGTACATCTACTGATAAGATTTGAACTTAATCTAAATATATAGTCAAAACTATTGTTGGTATAATCATGGACTAAATTTAAGCCTTCCAATATCAGGAAGCAAACCAACTTATGAAATCAAATGCTGCTCAACAAAAACTTCCTGATATCAGGGTTCAACCTGATATATGTGGGTAAAAATCCGTTAGACAGAAGTAACCAGAATGTCAAAGAATCCCCAATTACTACTTAGTATGGATTTTGGCTTGAGATCATAAAATTTTAAATTTTATCTGAGGCAGGATGACCTGGGGGACAATACCGCACCAACGAAGGATGAAGGGATTCAAATTAATGGAAAATGAAAATAAGACCTGAAAAACCTCCATGCATGGTGTATGATAGGTCAGGAACACCATGAACTGCCTTGCTATTCGTTATCTCAGTTTGGGGCATTGGTGCGCAACGCCAACACAGTCATAGTTGTCCCCTACCCAAAGTTCTTGTACCGGAATTCAAACTCAGGGAGGCAGTGGTAGAGGGTCCATATTCTCCCATTGGGTATCCTCCCCTGAGAGCTTGAAAATTTTATCCTAAGAATAATTCCCTGATCTTTTATATAAATTATGTTTGTGAGAAAAAATTACTTTCTTTTTGCCAGCTATTTTTGGACTACCACTATTCATTTAAAGATCAAAATCAATTGGATATCCTACTCAGTGGATTTTTTAAGGTGAAGACTTTTCTATAAAAAGTAAGACTTTCAAGTATCCTTCACCAAGGGCTTTAGGTGCCCTAGTCTCTCAATTAAAAAGGGACAGTTGGATTTATTCCCCATGCTCAACGAAAAAGGTGCTTCCTACCAGGTTACACCCCAAGTTTCCGGTGAAATTATTATTACAATGGACAATAATGTTTTGATGTCAGGACACTTTCTCAGATTTTGATGCCCCTCGTCTCAGTGATTGGGCAGTTAATATGAACATAAGAGAAATGGCAGTGACTCACAACCTTTTATTCCCCATATCTTTGGAGGTAACCTCCCTACTACTTCTGTGGAGCAATATCAATTACAAAATCTCAGACTTTTAGGGGGTGAAAGGTGAGTCAGTAAGGGCATACGGCTACCAACCTGAAGGTTGTGGGTTCGATTCCCGCCCTTTGCACATCAATTGGGGTGCCAGACAAAGGAAGCTATTGGTGGTTAGTAGGTTTAATAACACGAAAACCTTACCCATGATGTAACCAGAAAAATTTGAGTCCCAATCCGGAGGTTGAAAACTTTCTTTGATGGAGTTGACCCTGTTCAGGTTTCATGTCATTTCTTTCTTTATTTCTTTCAGTAATGCCTGTCCCCTGGTCGGCTTGCCTCATTTAAATAAAATAAAATCTCAGACTTTTCTGAAGCTCTCCAGATCCTCTTTTCTAAAGCCTTTATTCCTCAGAGGTCAAGCAAATAGAAGATTAGCCCTCACTGTAAAAGCTCCTATGATGATTTTAGCAAATAGTTCCTTGATTGATGGATAACAGGTAAGCGCAGAACGTTTGAGCGCTACTTGCTCTAATTAATAGATCCCAATAAATACCACTTAATACTAGTAGCCAGGTTCCATCATCAGATACTACTTTAACATTTAGAGCTTTAATGGACTCTACATTCGCAACTACTTCAATTATATCAATTTGCCTCTCACTTTGCAATGAATATGAAAGAGTTATATAAAATCAGCAACTCATCAATGAAATGCAGGTTGTGTTAACACTTCTTGATGAGGAAATCATAAGATTCATATTAAATGAACTCTCCAATTGTATTAGTCAATTAGAAGTGATCAATCATAATCAGATTAATGATCATACCAGTAAGTACAAACTCAAATTGTTAACATATGTCCTCCGTGGATGAAAGCCTCCTTTTTCTCCAAGAGTTAATATGATGTATGAAATTCTCAGGACAATATTAGTTCCTCCAGACCAGTGGGGTGCCAGGTAATGCTGGCCCTCCTGAAATCCCTGGTGAGTCTGGCGCCCTTGGTCACAATGGTCTATCTGGCTGACGTAGTTCCCTTAGACTCCCTGTGCCACTGGGACTTCCTGGCCCTTCTGGACCTAATGTTGATACATAAATCCCTTATGATAGCCTCCAGTCATTAAATTTACAACTTTAAATCTTGATGTCCAACTAGGATGCATAGCTCAATGAGCGCAACTCACTTAGGGTGGGTGCCTCTCCTTCCTGAAATTTCCATGAACTCTCATCATGAACGCCTTAAAAATTTACCTTTACCTGCTGTGGTACAAGTTTTTGAGCAAAGAATGCTCACCACCGAGAAGCATAAGTTCAAACTTTAGGATATGACTGTCAGAATAAAGAGCAAAATTCAGCAGTTAAACCAGCTCTTTGCCATGAAATCAGCTCTTCTTGATGCCCATAATCGAGAAATTTAGATATTGAAAATACTGATGACTTGCGAAGTCAGATGGATGCTCATCATCCCCACAATATTACTAAGATACTATTTCCTCTTTTGAAGGTGCGCCCCTGGTGTCATTTCATGTCATTCAGCCTATAACCCTTATCAATTAGCACGTTTAAGCCTTTATTCAAAGAGAAGTACGTCCTAGGAGAAGGTTTCATCTTCTCTTTTCTATATTGTTATAAAGTGCTATGGAAGAAGCCACCAATAACAAACGGCTTAAACACCTGACGAATTGTCTTAGCTGCGTAGCTCAGGACATCATGGTACCTCATCTGAAGAACGTCAGCACTTGGAATGATGCCAAGTCTGCTCTTCTTTGGGAGTTCAGGAGCGACCTAATATTATCCAACCAGAAACATACATTTATGGGAATAAGCTTTATTGGGAGAAATCAATAAAGAATTTATTCATTAAATAATTCTCATGGGCTCAGACTTTGGTCACAGGGAGTTGTCTTACATTAGACGATTCTATCACCATCTCTTTTTTGGCATTTAATTATCCTTAATAAACTACTTTATCTTAAAGTGGTGAAATCCAACATTAAGTCTCTCCTACATATCAAAAAGTAATTTTGGAGATTCTTTCAAATCTCTTTAAAACAACTGGGCCACCACATTTTATTAATAAACCTTGGCCTCAAGTATTAACATTTACGCCCCTTACAACTCTACACCCGATTATTTTGCACTTATTGCAAGAAAAACAAGCACTCTATAAACTTTTGTCAAATTTGTCAAAGTAAGGCGGCAAAAGATCAGTCTTCATAGGGCAAGAGGCTCCCTTTGCTGACGACAATTAAGTTCCTCAATCTTCTAGTTCTAGTTCTATGCCCAGTACATTATGTTTTGTGTTAGCTGCTCCTGCAGAAATTGAAGTACTTTTACTATTAAAGGAAATAAAGATCTTTAGCTTTCTTATTTTTACATTGTTCAACTACTCAATAGAATTCTCACTGTCAGCTCCTCTATGGAGAACCAAGCATTATCTGATAAGCCCTTCAAACATATTGACTAATCCTGAGCATGGACGTGTCAGAATCCTCCACTTATTCTGTAACAGATACCTAACAAAAGTTCATTAGCCATTAATTCTCAATTCAGATCTTTTATGTACAGTAAAGGTAATCAGTTACAAGGTTAAAGCCTGGACTAAATAATACTGGTTTTTCAGTCAACGTTATATCCTCCCAACTTATCTAGAAAATCAAAATGGCTCCAGACTTGATTTATGAAGATGAATATGGTATGGCGGGAATCAGTCTAATAAGGCGATCAGGGCTATTCTGCTTTACCTCTCCAATTAGGAAAACTCTTGATTACCACTACTGCTATCACATTAAAAACAGTAATCATAAACTGCTTATTGGAGTGCAGCTAATATGGGGCTCAATTATATTATTCAACATAAAGAAAAATAACTCTTTTTTTAGTGTTTCAGATCCCATTAATATTGATCTCCCACTCAAAATAAAGGAGCCCCCCAAAAAATGAATATGCCGCATCACACGCCTCACCTCTATTTGCAAAGCAGATTATCAAAACTTGGGGACTAAATCTAAGTTACCACTTGAGGCTGTGGATGCCAAATAAGGGATACCTCTATATGACCCATCCCCTTGATATACCAACTGTCTCTCAAGTTATTATGGATTCAGAAATTAAAATTCACATTCCTTATAACCATTTTTGAGCTAAACAGGCACCATATTTCTTCTATCAAGAAGCATTGACCTGTCCTAGAATTTTAGACCGTGACATGGGAGATCTATCTCCACTATATTAAGGAGTCTAATGAATCAGGACCTCCAAGTTTCTTGATATGTCCTCATCACCTATTCAAAACTATGTCCTTTTTGATAAAATCGCCAATGTGAGCAGTTTTGGTTCCCTAAAGAATTCAAGGTTTGATTCTTACCCACAATAACTCTTATTTAAAGATAATATTATAGACAACCTCACTCATAATGAACGCCATAATGTGAAGCCCTCCTAGAGGAATATAATGATTTCTTCTCATTGGGACCAGGTGATTAATGAAAAATGTTGGGAGTAATTCACCGATTCAAGACTGAGGATAACCCTCCATTTAAATCTCAAGAATAACAAAAATCTAAAGATAAAGAAGAACAAGTTGCTCTAGAGCTAAAAAAAATTTTAAAAGCTGGGCTACTTGTGCCATCCAAAAGCTCATGGGCCACTCCACATTTATTAATTTGAAAAAAGATGGTAGACACTGCGTTGCATGTATTATCACCAACTTAATTCCATTACACAAAAACATAGTTATTCTAAGGCCAATATAGATGATTCCAAACACTTAATGTTGGGATCACATTATTTTTTACCGATGGTTCTTAGCAATGGTATTGGCAAATTAATTTATTCCCTGAAGACCGCAAAAAATATGCCCTCATTTCAAGTGAAGGATTATTTGAGATTACTTAAATGCCGAAGGGGTTATGTAACACCCCTGCCATCTTCCAAAGAGCCATGGACGGTTTATTGAGGGATTTAAAATGCTCCCATGTGCCAATCTACTTTAATGATATAACTGTTTTCACAAACTTTATTGATTACATGGCACATTTAAGGGAGGTTTTCCAGTGATTACGCCAAGATTCCAAAAACTGAAATTGTCCAAATGATCCTTTTTAAAGTTAAATGTATCTTTTGGGCTATAAGATAAGTAAGTCCATAATATCTTAATGGACGACAAGGTTACAGCCATTTCTAAGGTGTCCCACTAGATCTCTACATGATGTACAGGTTTTTTAGGGATGGTCATATATTATCACCATTTATTCCACACTTTGCTGACATCTCTGAGCCATTTATTATATTTTGTTGAAGAAAGTAATACCCTTCCAGTGGAATGAAAAGCAACTCAGGCCTTGACCTATTATGCGTAGCTCTATCCCCTCTCCAGTACTTGTGCATCCTAATTTGATAAACATTTTTACTTTTCGCTGATGCTAGCAATCTATATATATGAGATATTATCCCATAACGATGATATTTGGTGGATCATCCAATTGCTTATATAGAAAAACCCAGTCAAAAGCTGAACACAACTATAGTGTTACAGAGTGAGAGTTTTTGGCAGTACTATTAGCCATTAAGCATTTCTGACCCTATTTATATGGGAGCCGTTTTACCATAACTACCAACTATGCTTTGCTGTGATAGATTCAAAATAGTAGGATCTTGATGGGAGTTTAGCCCAATGGTCATTAGAGCTTTAAAGTACGATTTTTTCATTATCCATTTTCTAAGTCCATACATCAAAAAGTGGATTGTTTATCCAAGTACTCATAATAACTTTAACTGACCCTGAAGAGGATCTCTATTTAAATTTTTTAGCCCAACTGTAATATTAGAAGAATGAGTCTCAAAAGATTTCTAAAAATTATTAAAGAAGTTGGCAAATATCTAGGAAACTGTAACCTGTAAAAACTCATGACACAAGCTATGCTACCCTGTATTTGCCTTTTGGCTCTCACAGATGTTATATTAGAGGGGCGTCTACAAGTCATCCACGGAGGAATATGGAAAACTCACTAGTGAATCGGGACTGAATGTTACTGGGAAGTGATTCTCGTCTTAATTAAAGATTTACTAGAGTCTTTCAGTATGTAAAAGTCAGGCTGTAAATATATCCCCAGCTACAACATCCAGTAGTTACTCCCTGTGAAACCTTTCATACTATAAGTATTGATGTTGTGGGATCACTCCCTCAAGAATCCAATGACCATCAGTTCCTCCTAATGGCCATGGATCATTTAGTAAATGGATTGAAGATATATCCCTACCCTCCACTTTGGCAAAAGCTACCGCTACATTACTATATAATAGAATTATCACCCAACATGGGTGCCTAACATAATTCTTTCCAATAATGGTTATAATTTTTTATTATTGCTCGTGAATGAGTTACCTGAACTGATGTGCCACTCAGTTATTTTCCATTACTTACCATCCTGAAACCAATGGAATGGAAGATAATGTAAAAAGTACATTAAATTCAACCCTCCAGAAAATGGCCATAACTGACCCTCTACATTGGCCACAATATCTACCTAGTGCAATCCTTGCCTATTAAATGAGATATCATCAGAATATCGAAATGCTTCTTCCAAGCTTTGTATGGAAAAATTCACTAGCTGCCCTCTTAAGTGCAGGTTATGTTAGATCAAGCTACAAAGCCCCTGAAGTTACTATAAGAAGTATCACTAATAAGATTATCTGACTTTAAGCCCTGGTTCCTAAAATTTTTCTGCTTCCACTACCATAGAAACTAATCAGTTTATTGATAAACATCTTCCTCTGCATATCTTCCAGCTAGCGATTTAGTACTTTTCTACCATCATAAACCGGATGGTCGCAATAACAAATTTGTACCAATTGGTCAAGACCCTAGAAAGTTACCTATAAACGAGATAAGTAGTACTCTATTGTGGATGTTGCTCAAGGAATTGTGATAAATCAAGTACACAGTTAATTTATCCAGCCTTTTTCCCTCTGTTCCAAGATTTGGAAGAAAGAGTTGTCAGGTTTCCAAACTGAATTAAAGGTTCCTTTATATCTGATGATGGGATCTGAACTCAATCTTAAAATATAGTTGAGACTATTGTTGGGGGATAATCTACAGCTAAATTCAAGGCCTACCAATATCAAGAATCAAACTTAACTTATGCAATCAGATGTTGCACAACAGAAATCTCCTGTTATTGAGGTTGAAACCTTATCATGTGGTAATCAAATCCTTTTTTATATGTGGCGATCAAGTCCTGTTTGACAGAAGTATTCAGAATGTCACAGAAGCCCAAGTTGCCATTTATTATAGATTTTGGCTTGGAAGCGCTTGAAAATTTATCCTGAGAATAAAATATAAATTTTAAAAAGTTATTTAAGGTACGCCAACCAGAGGACAGACATTACCAAAGTAGAAGCGTCAAAACTAACCAAACCAAAAAAATCTGAAGTAATTGCCCTAAATGAGCAGCAAAACACAAACGAAAAAATAAACAACTAACCAGGTCGCACAGCAGCGAACTGCTTATCCCACCATGGTGGAAGGGGAAGGGGGATTAGGGGGCTCATCCATTGTACCAACATTGTACAAAGCGCGGGCCAGGGCAGAGAGCAAGGGCATAGGTTTATCAGTGATATGGGGGTTGAGATCGCAGAGGACCAGTTGTTAATAGAAATCATCCTCATCTTAAATGGCGCTCAGGTAGCGGACAAGCACTTTTCCGCTTGAATTCAGATGGCAGGAAGATATGAAGCTAAAGCAGTGTTAACTTGTGTTATTATTTGGTTTGAATTGTGAAGCCGCAACCACTTTCTGAATGGCATCTGCATCATGTTTATGTAGCTGGAGAATGGTATTTTTGTTCTGGGGGAATGTCTGGGAAAGAATGGGAGGGGGACTTTTGGGCAGTTAAATCACTGTTATGGATATAGTATTGTGGAGAAAAGTTTTATCAGGTTGGGCAGCAGCTGCCACAGCAAAACGGTGTTGGGTTCATAACAGATTGCCATTTGGGTGTGGGGCATAAAAGCGTGGAGGGATCTCATTGGGTGATTGTGTAGGGATTAATTCCATAATGTCAACTTTGAAGTCTTCAATCACATTTTCTGATTATTCAGTTTCATCCAATGAGGACCATGAGTCTAAGTCATACAAGCTTAGGTTTTCCTCAATAGGGATGGCTGAGGCTGGTGATTGGGTTAGGGCTCAGGAGCAATTTGTTGTCCAAGCCAAATCCTGGTTTGTGAGAGCATTGGTGGCTCTGGAATTAGGATGGGTCTGACTGGCTGCTGTAGACGCAGCAGTGAAAGCAGGCTTTGGAAGAGGTAGGGGTAAGATACCCCCCATTCCAATAGGGCTTCAGGGTGGCTGGCAGACAAGGAGTTGTTGGCCGCAACTGTAGAGGCAGAAGAGGCAGCGAGGTATGGGAAACTCTGCTTTAAGTGGTCCATTTCAAAACAGGATGTACAGATGGTCTGCCTGCCCTTAACGCGGGCCCATTTGGGTAGTCAGGGGCAGAAGCAACGAAGGAGTTTGGGGATTCTGGTCAGCTACATCTGTAAATTTAGGGCTGATTGTGGCAAAAGCCCAAGGCCAGTGAGGTGTGTGGCTCCATTGGGGACCACAAATTGAAGTATGGTGTCAGCGCCATAGGCTGACAACCTGCCATTAGCTCCTGATGGAGCACTGCCAGGGGAAGGTGAGTGGGCAATCCAGCAAAATGAGCCACCATTGTGGAGTCAGAGGGGAGCTGGGTGCACGTTGTGGGAATTGGGGTGCACTGGAAAATCAGGGGCATAGTTTCTGCAGTGGCAGCATCAGCTTTGCTTGTAAAACTGAGTTCAAAGTACCCTTATAGGGGCAAAAACCAATGAAATTGGCAGGTTGCATCACCACCTGTGCTAATTCATTATGGGTTTGTCTGTATATGGGAACAACTTCCCATATTTGACTTAAAGGCCAAAGGGCATGTGATAGTGGGGCAGGACGAGAGGGCAACAAGCACCGCCTGGGATTGTGTAAGGTGAATGACGAGATTCTTGGGCAGAACAATACAACCTAAGGATTGGTTAGGACTGATGAAACAGTCTAAGCGCATTTTCCCCCCAAACAGAAAATGCTGGGTGGGGTTTGGCCGCTGCCCCACACTGGAGCAGGAGGCGGTGGGTCCGTGGACATCAGTTGGTTGTGGGCGCAGCTAGCTGAATTTCTTTTCAGTTTAAGAAATTAAAAAAAAAATCGCTCAAAATTGGGCTCAAGCGGAAAGGAAAGTTTGTATATCCCTGAGAATAATTCCCTGATCTCATATATAAATTCTGTTTGTGAGAAAATAAAGATTACTTTCTTTTTGCCAATTATTTTTTGGTCTACCTCTATTCATTTAAAGATTAAGCAATTGGATATGCCAATCAGAGGATTTTTCCTTGAGTGAGGCTTTTCTATAGAAAAGTAAAACTTTTTTCAATTATCCTTCACCAAGGGCTTTAGATGCCCTGGAATTTTTTAATAAAGGGACGGATGGATTCATTCCCCACATTCTGAAAACCACCATCTCTTGGCAAAACCATTGAAACTATAGATCATCCGAACAACCAACTGCTCAGCCATAACAATATTTTGATTACCATTAGGATCATATTTATTTTTTCACTTATTACATATAAAATGTTTTTATTATAAAATTTATAAATCTGGCTTTAAGGTGCACACAAACACTTTACCATTAAAATATATTATATTTTAGCTCTACATGCGTAGTTTTGACTGGGCATCATGCACACACACAAAAACATACAACACTTGCTTTTTTATTAAAGATGACTTTCTATTCCAACCATGAGCTGACCAGCCTCAGGTAGAATTTAATTGACATAGAAAGAACAATTTTTAAAATGTGGGCCAACCTGAGTATTATACCACACCAATTAATGTAAAATCGAAATTAATAGGAAAGGAGGATAGTCCCAGAAAACCTCCACATGCAGCAGTATGATAGCCAGGAACTTAATGGATAGCCTTATTATTTGCTATCTCAATTCAGAGCATTGGTGCGCAACACTGACACATCCATAAATCATAACCTACCAATTGACCTATTAATATTGTGTTTATTTGAGTAAGAGGACCAGGCGACAGACATACCAAGTGCAAAAAGAGCAAAATAAAATTAAAAACCCAAACTAACAAACTGAAACACCCACATGAGTCATTTTGACACAAAACCATATAAAAACACACCAACCATATGGGAAAGCACTCACTGCTAATAGATTATGGCGGAGAGGGAGGGATACCAGGAGGTAGTTGTGTACTAAAACTATGCCATATCTGATTGTGACTAAGGCAGAAAGCAATGGAAGTGGGGCATTCATAGCGTGAGGTGCAAGATGATCAAAGGAAGGGTTAATTTAACCAATTTGGATCATGCTGAGTTTCTTGAAATAAATGACAAGGTGATGCTCAGCAATCATGCAGATATTGGGTAGTTAGGGAAGTGTTTAGTATTTTTAGGAGTAATGTATCTGGGGTTGACTTGTGATCTAACAAAAACATACACTACAGAAGCATGTGAATCTTGATGGAATTTTATGATTTCATATAGTTTAGCGCTGATAAATTTAGGGGGGAATCTGGCATTGGGAAAACCAGATGCCGGCCGGCCAACTGATTTAAAGGTTGTTTCTTGAAGGGTAACATCTTTAGGGGAGTAAGCTGCAGCCATAATGAGCTGATGGTCACGGTCAAGTACATAATTCATTCCTAGAACAGAACCACTTGGGGTTGGTTAGCATTGTCAGGATTAGTATCCAAATTGAAGATTTGGATGTGATTGTAAGTCCAGGGTAACGTCCCCTGTACGAGGATCAGGAGATCTTCCCATTTCCAAATAAAAAAGGGTCTGAAGAGGGTGGCTGTACCCCTTGTCACCCAGGGTGACCTCGCCCATGTGGTAGAAAGGCGCTGGGTAACAGCTCTCCCTCTTAGAATTCCTCCCCTGGTACCCTTTCTCACCTCAGCTGAACTTGTCCACCAAATTAAGGAAATTTGTGCCAAGATTACTGAATTGATGTCAAAATGTCCAAAACCAATGTGAATAAAGCCTGACAATTAGAAAACATATAGCCAAAAAGGGTCGGATATCAAAATTATTAGCTGGAATTACGGATGGTTTTGACTCATTTAGAAGTATGATCGCTGATGCCAACCACCACTCAAAATTGTCAGGGATGATCCCCGATGTGCAGATGGTATCTTCAGAAACTATCACAGGTAGTTCAAAACCTCTATCCAATAAATCAGAAGTTGTGGCTGATGTACCTCATTTGACCAAATGAACACCCCAGCAACTGGGCACGGGTGGGTTGGGTATCCCAAACCCGTTTTCAACCAATTGGGACCTCCCCTATGTGGGGTGGCCCTGGGGAATTCCCAATGCTTGTCAGGCCAGATGCTGTCACACCAACTGATGGAAATTCAGGTGAGCCTCGGTTCAGGCATTCACATTTGAACCAATACTGACTCGGCCTGCTGCTAAATCCTTCAATGTCATTTCTATTTGAGATCATCTGCCCCCTTCCATGAAAAATTCGCTGGGTTAGGTCAAATTTGAGGGACCTGATCCCTGCTTGGACCCACTACAATCAAAAACTATTTAATCAATTGCATCATACTGAGGAAATTATTGGTCAATTTTCTTCATTCATCTTTCCAATAAAACCCTTTACCCAAAATTCCAATTTTTATGTTGAAAACCAAACCGCCCTTTCCGCCAGTATTCCACCAACCCCTGGGGTTTATGGCCATGTTTATCTGGTATTTTGCTAGGTGCCTATACATGATTATGGCTAATGGGTACTTAAAAGCGGAACTCCTCCCTAGTTCCATAACCGTCATACCATCAGCAATGCCACTGGCATTAAGGTTTGCCTTTTGGGTGCTTCAGCACTTAAGCTGGCAGGCTGGTCTAAAATTAACCGTGCTGTTTGCTTGACATAATCGACCAACCATCATTCCTAACCAGTTCTGCCTTTCTCTTTGATATAGGCGTAGCAATGGCCCTTTTTTCTCACTGGACCAGGTTGTGAAGCTATAGTATTCTGGTCATGATAGTCTAGTACCTCTTGAATTACCTGAACCACATCCCATAGTTGTCACGGCCATCGTGCCCATGTCTGTATGTTCTGGCACTCCAACTTGCAATGGGTTTACTCCCACCTTGAGCCTAGTAGTTTCCCCCAATCCTAATATCATCTCTTCCATATCGATGATTCAACTTCAACAGTCAATAAAGAGAAACTTACTTACTTTTTACTGCCCATGAAGATTAGTATTGAATCTCACCATGTCACCTTTGAGGCTTTGGTGGATACCGGAGCTGCTGGTAATTTTATAAGTGTTGAGCTAGCCCAACAATTGGAGATTGACCTGGACCTAGGCCCTTTGATGATAGTTGCTTCATCAGCCTCCCAGCCCTCATATTTAGTCCGTCAGCTGTTCCTTTCTCAGTACATCAGTTTAGCTTTTGCAACTGGTTTTCAGCGATGCCAAACTTGGTGTTTCTGGTTATCTTGGGGGTTGGAAAGTGGCGTTGGCAACATGTTAATTTTCACCTGGAGTCAAATATATTGTCATTTGTTAATGATCAAACTGAGAGAGAATTTCCTTAGTCAATACCCTTAAGAAAACACAAGGCCGCAGCTCCATCACTTCCCTCATTTCCACTATGGGCCTTCCATCTGATTTCCTGAAGAATTGATGCGATATAGATGTATTTTCATTTCTGAAAAGTGGAATATCTTCCCCACACTGAATCGACTTGGGATAAAGAACAACGTTACAGTTGTTGAACATCAACTGCCCCTTGTATCCACACACAGCGGAGGAGGATGCTCTTAACACTTGGTTAGACGATATGCTTAAGAAAGGGTGGTCGTTTAAAGAGATGTCACTACTTGCCTCTCCATCATTTATGCCAACAAGGCTGATGGTTCCTCCATCCCTGCATGGATTATGGACACTTAAATAAATTGCAGTGAGCGATCCCTACCCTTTGCCCCTGGAGCAAACTATTAGTCAAGCAATCGCTAAGTCTTGCGTGTTCTCCAAGCTTAACCTTGTTAATGCCTTCAACCAAATATGGGTAATAGAGGGTAAGAGTGGCTTACCGAGATACAAACCAAATGAGGCATCCTTTAATTCCACGTAATGCCCTTTGGGTTGAAGAATGCGCCTGCTACGTTTCAAAGAATGATTGACATTGTACTGGGCGACCTCCGGTTTACTTGCATGGTCATATATATTGATGACATCTTGGCTCACCCCCAATTCACAAACAACACGCTAAAGACTTGGAAGCAGTCATGGCTGCTTTGCAAAAGCGGGCTTATTTATCAAGCCTTAAAGATGCAAGTTCTATAAGGATGAAATTACTTTTCTCAGGAACCTAGTCCTCAAAGATGGTTATGAGATTCCCCTTCAACAAGTTGGATGCCATCCATGAATGGCCAACTCCAACAACCCAGAAACAATTATGGAGTTTCTTGGGCACCATTATTTTCCGGAAGAAATTTTCCCGGCCCTTTCCCAGTAAGTTGCTCCTCTTCACCCCTCACAGGTAAAAATGTTCCTTTTCATTGGACACCCAAGGGCCAGCAGGCGTTCAAGTCAATCAAAGAGGTGTTTTTATCTCCCCCATCCTAAAAATGCAGATCCATACAAACTGTATATTGTTGCTTGCGATGCCTCATCTGTGGCAGTGGGGCGGTTCTGCTCCAGGAGCATGATGGATTGGAACATCTGGTCGCCTACTTTTCCTGAAATTTTTCCTCCATTGAGCAATCATGATTCATCTTTGATAAGGAGTTGGAAGTCATATTATGGGCGTTAACTCATTGGTGGTATCTGTTACAGGGTGCCCAAAAAGAGTTAATTGTGCATACAGACTACCAAGAACTTCTTTTTTTCCATAAACCCCAAAAATTGGCAAATCATTAAGCTCTTACAAGTCAGGACTTATGCAGCTTCAAATTTAAATATAAATTCATAAAAGGAGCATTAAATGTGCTTCCCAATTTTCTTAGCCGCAATTTAGCTCATTGCCCCATGGACTCAGATGAAGTGGATCTGGTTACCATGATCCCCACACTTAAATTTTATCTATTGCATCACTCGTGATCATGGCAGTAGACTTGGCTCCCAATGCCCCACTTATTTCATGAGTTTTATCAGCTCAAATGACCTGCCCCAAAGGAGTGGAGTTGCTAAACCAATTGTTCCTTCAAACTCACTAACATTTTCCTATACTCCTTGGTGGAAGGTTTCATTTATTATCAGGTGTGGGTTTGGGTTCTCCCTCTTTTCAGAGCGGAGGTGTTTCAGGCACTAATGACCCTCCCACAATTGGCCACCTGGGTAATAAGAAATGTACCGAGTTAATCAAGCAGAATTTTGACTGGGCGTGATTTTAAAGGAAGTACCTGCCTGGATCACCGATTGTGTTACTTGCACATGAGCCAAGTCAGATAGTTCAGGAAGAAAGGGTCTTCTCCACCCTTTACAACAGGCAGAAGGTCCATGAACATCATCATCTGTGGATTTTATTGTTGAACTTCCCTGTTCTAATGAAATTACAGCAGTGATGGTGGTGGTCAATTGGTTTACTAAATTTTCCTTATTTATTCCATGCTCTTTAATGATTACGTCAGAAGAAACTGCTAGTCTCTTTGTATGCCATGTGTTCTCTATGTTTGGTCTCCCACAGGAGATCATCAGTGACTGTGGACCACAGTTTACTACGCGTTTCTGGAAAGAGCTTTTATCCATCTTGAAAATTACCCCCTGCTGTTCCACTGCAAATCATCCCCAGTCTGACGGACAAACCAAGTGGGCTAACCAAAATTTGGAACAGTATTTGTGTTGCTATGCGGCAGCTGCATAAGATACATGGGCCAATGACCTCCCCCTCACCCAATTTACCTATAATAATGGAACTCAAGCCTCTATGGGGTTTTGTCCCATGAAGCGACGTTGGGGTATAATCCCTCATTTTCAGTCAGTCCCTGTCTGCGTTCAGAGGTCCCAGATGCCCCAGATCACATTGAACACATTTGGTCTACACATTCCTTAATGTAGGAGTATTTCACAAAGGCTATTGATGATTATAAGCAGTTTGCGGATCAAAATGGCTTCCTGGTTGTTAAGTTTTCAGCTGATGGTGCAAATTAATATAACTTAACAGTGAAATCAAAGATATAAACTCGCTTTTCAAATGAAACTCCTTCTCTTAATCAGGAAGTAGATTCTCCAAAAATCCTTGATAATAGCCAAGTAACTCTGTTATGCTCACCGTTTTTAAGTCTACTGGCATCAACAAATGCAAGACCTTCTGTCTTTGTACAAAATCAGGAAATTATTCCTCTATAATCATGACTACTTCTCCAGCGTGCAACTATATACTTCTTTTTTTTAGTACTAGATGGTCCCGTGCAACTATATACTTCTCTTAGAGAAGAATAAACCCACACAACTATCTAATATAGATGTAATGGTGATAGATATGAATATCCAATAGATGATATATGGATAATAATTAATAAACTAAGTGACAGTAGTTATTAATGATCAAAAAAACTAGTAAATGATGATTATTTGATTTAATTGAGGTTTTATTAATCAGCCAGGCACTGGTATTATATACCTCTCAGGCATCTCCTGGCCAAACTCATCTAATAGATAAGTTCATTCATATTATGCCAATCCTCTGCTGGTCATGGTAATAATTATGAAAAATCCCCAAGTCAATTCAGTCCATGAATTGACTAAAGTAACAATCATTTCATCCCAATTAGAAGCAATTTTACTCTCATAATTGGGACGACTTTGGGTTTTGAACTCAAAATCAAAATCCTCCTAATTAGAGCTACATCATAACTTGACATCTAACAATAGATGGGGAATAAAAAATAGATGATCATAAAAGATGATGCACCCCAATTTGGGACATTGGGAGGCCTCTCAATAGCACTAATTACACCCAGAATTGGGATGACTTTGGGTTTTGAACTCAACATCAAAATCTTCCCAATTAGAGCTACATCATAACTCAACATCTAACAATAAATGGGGAATAAAAAATATATAATCATAAAACATGACGCACCCCAATTTGGGACGTTGGCAGGCCTCTCAATAGCACTAAGTACACCCATAATCAGGACATCTATGTTTAAGTGTTTAATTATTGATTTCATCAATTGAACCCAACTTCCACCTTAATGCATTAAGATTAATGTACTAATTTAGGAGGTGCAATTTAGTTAATGCCGTGGGACCACTTTGCACCCAAGTGTACCCATAAATAGCCATAATATAATAATATCATAGCTATTATTAGCTACAATAATTGGGCACCTCAGATGCAATTAGAGCAGTTATGAGGTGAATCTGATTTATCAAATTATGCAGATGAATTGGGAGAATAAAAGGAATATTAATGGAAGTAATCTATTAGCATTGATGACTTTCTCAAAGGGTTTATTTTTGAGTCAACCATCAAATTCTAATACTTCCCCCCACTTGAGTGGAATATAAACCCTGAATTTTCCTGAATTCATTTTCAATGTCTGAAAACAGCTCATCCTCTGCATACCACAATTTTGTCATTTCCCTAAAGCCCAAACAGCGGCATCAGTTTACTCATCTGTCCAGAACCATGCATATGAATTTTCTTTCTGGGCTCACTCCAGGCAGCAGAGTTGGGCCAGCTTTTTCCTGCGCTGACTGTCATGATGTCAACTCAGCCCAAAACCATCATTGAGGAGGAAGTTGTCCAAGTTATGGATCCTATCCAAGGATTGATAGGGTATGATCTCAGGTCTCGTGCTTCCACAACTGTCACAGCAGACAACTTTGGCTGCTCTTTTGATCTGAGAGAGCCAACCTTTTTACTTCAGCTAGTTTATCAAGATGGTGATCTTCTGGCGGAGTTTCTCTTTGTACTCAGCCATTTCCCAATGGCCCAAAACTACAGTGCACTGCTGGGGTCGGACAACTATTCTCATTGAGGCCAACTGCTCAGAGAAATTCAGGCTGAATATGATTGTCTTTATAACTCCGTTCATCTTTTGTTGGCCAAAGATACCTCTGTTTGACCTCAAGAGTTTGTTCAGGTTGACACCTTTGTGGAGGAGGTCCTTGGTTCCTAGTTGGAGCCGCTTGAGAATTGGCCTAATTTTGCTTCCTCTTTGGGTTTGAATACCCATGACGTTTAAAATGTCCATTTTTGCTTGGCCATTTGGGCAGCTTTTGAGGCCCTTCATCAGGATAACGCTGATGAATATCTCTTAGGATGGCCATAGTCAGCCATCTTATGCACCTTTTCCCTGACTGGATGCCTTCAGGTCATTTTTTGCATGTTCCCCTCTAATTGAGTGGTGGAAAACCCAGGTTTATCATGTTAGATTGTCAACCCCATAAATTTATCAGTATTGAACTGATTTCCTAGTCAACTGTCTTATCTTGGGCACATTTTTCCCGCCCAATTGTGGGCTCAATCAGGTAACTATAAATGGGTTCATGCCTCCTCTCTCCATTGTTCGCTGGGAGTCATCTTCAATGAGTGCACGGCGCATCTGTCTCTATGCCATTATGGCCCTTTTTCTTGTCGCCCAGCAACTAGAGTGGGCCAAATTGGCGCGCGAAGATGAAGGTTCAGGTTCAAGTTGCCTCCCCCTCAAAGCTGAGGAATAAATTTCATTTTTTTATTAAAATTTGTAGTTTTCTTATTACTTGAAATATAAAATCTTATTCTCTTTTTTTACTATGTATATAGATGATAGAATTTTTTTTTTTGCATTATTATATATTATTTTTTTTTCTTTTTTATTAATCTTTCTCATAACTGTTAGTTTAAATTGACTATATATGCTTATATTAACATTCCTCTCTTCTAATCAGGCCACTTTTTAAACCTCCTTGAGAATTTAGCATGGACTCAATCATTTAGATGAGCCAAATTTTTTTCCTTAATAGTGTAAGAAAAGTTTGAGGTCTTCTCAATAGCTTCAAATGGACCAACCCAAATGCGATTTAACTTGTGAATTCAGCCCAAACTGGGTATTAAAAAATATTACTTTATTCCCCACAGCAAATTCGGGCAGATTGTATCAGTTTTTTTGATCTTTTTCATGCTGGGCCTTACAAAGTTCGAAGTTATTATCAAAAGCCTAGGCTTACAGCTTAATTAAGGTCTCTGCAAGCCTCTCGACATACTGATAATAGCCCAATTCCTGGGGGTTCTTGTAATAAAGTATACAACAATGGTGGTAAGTCTGGATGCCACCCATACAGAAGTTGGAATGGAGACATCTTTGTGGCTGAATGGTAAGAGATGCTGTAGGCAAAAATGGCTGAACTGAGGAACGTGCTCCATTTGGAGGGCTTCTGAGAAGTCAGCTTACTTAGGATATTGAAAAGTGTTTCATTAACTCGTTCTACTGCACCATTTGTCTCTGGGTGGTATGGAGTTCACAGAACACCACGCACCCCCATTAATTCATTAAGCTTCTGGAGAATAACTGCAGTGAAATTTGTGCCATTATCCATCAATATAAATTGAGGACATCCGTGCTAATGAATAACTTGCTCCAAGATAAATTTAGCAGTTGTTGAAGCTCCTAAGTCCCAAATAGCCCTGGCTTCAACCCATTTTGTTAAGTGATCAACTGCCACAATAATATATTTGGCTTTCACATTGCTAATTGGGAGGGGTCTAACCACATCTATAGATTAGTGTGCCAAGCAAATTTGGGCCAAACAAGCTGGTACAAAGTAGCTTTTCGGAAGGGTTTTTCCCCTTGACACTCTTGGCAACAGCTCAAAGTTTCATGGATGTCAAAATGCACCGATTCCCAATAGTAATTTTGTTTAAGTTGATCCTTGGTTTAATTAAAGCCTTCATGGCCAGTAGCCTTATGAGCAGCCAAAAATAGATCTGCTCGAGCCAAGGGATGTGGAAATATATATTTCTTTCCATCAATCACTTTGAATAAGACTCCTTTTTCAGTCTGGGTATCCTTTATTAATTCAGAGAGAATTTTCTGCACTTGTTCAGGCTCATCAGCAAAAGTCCCATTAACCATCTTCTGGAACAAGGCATCCGCCAGCTGGCAGAGGGTTGCTACAATGGGCAGAAGGGACAAACAATTAGCATTCTGATGCTTAGCACCAGCCCGGTGCTTAATGGTATAGTCATAAGCCTGCAACTTAAGTGCTCAGCGAGCCAAACGTCTTCAGGCTCCTTCAAATTGTTAAGCCAGCTTAGGGATGCATGATCTGTAACCACGGTGAAATGCACTCCATGAAGGTATACTCAGAACTTTTTATAGGCATATATAACGGCCAAACACTCTCTTTCTGTTACAGTATAAAGTCTTTCATGGGAATTTAGGGTCTGACTAACATAAGCTACTGGGTGCTCTTCGCCATCTTCTCTGACTTGGGACAAAACGGCTCCAATTGCTGTTAATGACGCATCAGTCTGAACAATAAATTCTTGGTCAAAGTCAGGATAGCACAATACTGGTGTGACTAATAGGGCTGAACAAAGCTGGTCAAATGCCTCCTGGCAGGCCGAATTCCACTCAAAAGAGACCTTATCCTTAAGTAGATAAAATAAAGGCTCTCCAATTTGAGCGAAGTCAGCAATAAATTGGCAATAATACCCAATCATGCTCAAAAATACTTGAATATCTTGCTTGGATTTGGGCCTCTTCATCTTAGATATTGCTTCCAATTTGGCTGGTTGTGGCCGAAGACCTTCCTTATTAATTACAAACCCAAGGTATTCAAGCTGGTCCTTAAAGAATTGACACTTCATGGGCTTGATCTTCAAGTTTTCAGCTGCTAATCTCTTGAAAAACTCTCCAGGTGTTCCAGATGTTCATCAAAGGTACGACTGAATACGTTTATATCATCTAGGTATACTAGTACACATGACAATTTAAGATCACCCAGTATGGTTTCCATCGCTCTCTGGAAGGTTGCTGGAGCATTGCAGAGTCCTTGGGGCATCCTTGTTGGTTAAAGAACCCTTCTTGGGTAATAATGGCGCACTTTTCTCGCTCAGCTTTGGGCAGATCAATTTGCCAATAACCACTAATTAAATACATCGCTGAGAAGAACTTTGCACCTCCAAGCCTGTCTAGGGCATCATCAATTCGCGAAAGAGGATAGGAATCCTTTTTGGTAATGTTATTAAGCTTCCGGTAGTCAATAACAACCCGTTGCTCCCATCTTTCTTTTTTACAATGAGAATTGGAGCAGCCCATGGACTCTTGGATGGCATCAACATGCCACAGTTGAGAAGTTCTTTAATTTCCTTTGACACAACTTCTTCATCTGTTTTCAAACGTCTAATTGGCCTCAATCGGATAAGCAAATGGTTCCCAGTATCTATCATATGGATCACTCCTCTCGCACATCCAAGGTCAAAATCATCCTTAGCAAATATGTCATGGTATTTCTCGAATAATCCCCAAACTTGGTCCTTTTCCTGATCATTTAGTTACCCTAAATCGGCCACAGGTAGGACATTATGCACATATTCCAACTCTTCATCAAGAAGCCCTAGCTCATCCAGGGTTCCAAAATTGTGGAAAGATTCAATCTCCGTTATAGGGATCAAATGGAGATAGGCAACCACCTGGTGCCTTTTGATGAAGATTGGCCGATTCTGCATGTTTGCACAGAGGACACTAATTTCTTGATGTCCAGGAATAATTATTCCAGGCGCCACATTAGGTTCAAGTCGAGTTTGGGACCAAGGTTGAAAAACTTCGCCATAAAGTCCTTCTGGGATTTGAATTGTTAGCCCAGTCAGGACTACTGCCTGCATTCCTGAGTCCAGAGTTAGCTCCTTGTTTGCTCGGAGGGGTATTCCCTTAGACTCATGGATTTGCGTTGGCAAGGCCTTGACACGACGCTTTGATTTATGGTATTTGATAGGGATTATTCCATCTTGATAGGCCAGATTAATGAACAGATTAGGCTTCTTTAGTCCCAAATTCGCGTTTTTTGTATAATAAATCTGGATGGTTTGGTTCAAAATAGTTAAGGTATCATCCTTATGGCTAGTGACCACTCCATATCTTCTCATAAAATCAGTGCCAATAAGGACCTCATAGTTCTGATTCAGCAAGACTATAGCTGGAGCGGATACTACTATAGACCCAAATCTTATAGGCAAGGCACTATATGCCCCAAGAGCTCTGGTGGTATGTGTTCCTGCAGTGCCATATTCTTGATCGTGGGCAACATCTGGGGCTATTCCCAACTTCTTCACCAACTTAGTGCTGATGATATTTAAAGGGGCTCCACTATCAATAATGGCCCAAACATGGACCTTATTGACAGCAATATTGGCATAGGTACACTCAGAGTATGGTTCAGAAGTGTTTATTAAGTGAATAGATTCAGAGTTGCCCGACTCCAAGTGTGATTTGAGGCAAGAACATATTTCAGGGAAGTTTTCCGCCAGAGTCTGCATAGGGATTGTGACCTGTACATCTTTTAGGGAGGGCAGGTCATGAGAGCGGGTAGTGTGAGGATCAAGGCCATGGTCCATAATTTGCTTGGCATATGGTTTGGCCACCTCTATTTCGGGCCTCTTCTGAGGCTTCACCTGATTTTTAGGCCTTTTTGGGATCTGGTTGTAACCATATATACATCATCAGCCATAATATGATGTAATGAATCTTCGCCAATCAAATTAGACACAAAAAATTTATTAGGATCGGGAGGAATGTTTTTGGCATGATGGGTGGTAGTAGAGCATTCCGCCTCTACTCCACCTTCCCTTTTCCCGAATCTGTTCCCTTTTCAACTTTTTAAGCCACATTAACTCCTGTTTTCCCATCTATTTGGGCATAACACTTGCTGGCAATGTGCCCTTTTCTACCACAATGATGACAAGTGATAGCATCAAGTCTATTTGTCTTCATATTGCGATTAAAAGCAGGAATCATTACTCGTTCCAAATCATGATATGGCTGTACAACATGTTCTATGGTGATTAATGCATCATATTTGGTCATAATGTTTGATCTGAGGAGTACTTGAGTTTCATGGTAAAATTGATCAGCAAACTCTTTTATAGACTCATTAGGACTAAACTCAATATTTAAGAGTTCTATCTTTCGTGTCAAAAGCTTTTTGGGCCCACCAAATTCCTTAATGATGGCCTTTTGGGCCTCATTATAAGACCAATCTTCCCCATAAGTAGGGCATTACTAAGTCTACTCTGTGTGAGTCCAGACAATTGATAAGCGCTGTTGCCTTTGCATGATCAGACGCTCCTCACATAGCCTTCTCAAACAGCTTCAAGAAAGAGTATACATTGCCATCTTTATCAAATTTCGGCAAGTTAAGTGGTTTGAAGTTGTCTCTGCCTGAGTCCCTAATTGGAGAGGCAGTTTCTCTTCTTAAGTTTGACTGACTTGGGGAACCTTTGGGAAGAATGGGATGCTGTGAATGACTTGGAGTGGGCATAGAAGTAAGAACTCATGGAATTGTTCTTGTATTTGATACATCCATCCCATAATCTTCATCTGCCTCATGATAATCATCCAAATCGCTCAACTCTGTTTTCTAAAATTGGGACTGATGTGGCTTCTTAAGTGCACTTTGGCGTGCCTTTAGAGCTGCTTCATCAACCTCCCCTCCCCCAGACTGGTTGCACACTTGCAACTATTAGTCTTAAGATACTCGATTTCCTTGTTGGCTTGAGAGAGATCTGCTTCAGCTAATGTCACTCAGGCTAAAAGTGCCTTCATTTCTTCTGACATTCTCGACAGCCTTGTTTTAGAAAGTGCCAGTTGACACTCCATATTGGTTTTCTCATTAAATAAATTGTATTGGAAGTATGAAGTTCAGAAATTCTACTGAAGTAAGAGGTAACTGGGCTAACGCTTCAATATCTCTCTGCGTAGCTGAAAATTCTGTTCAAATATAATTTTTTAGATTGACATAATTTTCCTCCAAACTCTATAAGGGTTTTTTTTAAATCTTGACCCTGTTGGAGAAGGTTTTCTGTATTGGCTGCAACATAATTATACTGTGTCTCAAGTCTGATGCAGTGGTTGGTGATATCCTGTTTCCACTGACTTAAGAATCCCAAATTGTTCAGCACTTGTGTAGCTATCTTCAGGACGCCTTCATTAAGTTGAGTTACCAACTCATCAATTCGGCTATGGGCTTCTGCTGCAGCTCCAGTGTTTGAAATGATTGCTTTGCGCACTTCTGCAAAGCAAGTATCCAATTTCTCTAATAAGCAAGCATGGGCTGACCGTTCCTCATCTTGAATTTGTTGAATGTGAGAAAGTTCAAGATTTTGACGTGCAAAGATGCGTTGAGCATGATTAATAGATGGTTGTACAAAAATAAATATTCATATGTGTTGGCCTGAATCTCCTGAAGTCTTCAGGCCAATCCAGCCATGGTGGCTTCTCTATATTTTTGATAAATTACGTTCCTCAGTGCTTGATCCTTCATGTACTAAAATAGACCAAAGCTCAGGTCAATTGTTGAAGAGCCTACCTAGTAGCCTCAAAACAGGGTTTCCAGCATTTCCTTGATGTTAGCCTGGGTAAACTCAGCCGGATTAGAAGGTAAAGTTGGGCCTGTTCCAGTTGCTATTAACTCTAATTAGTACCTGTTCCCCTCCTCATTGTCAGAACGATTTGAGGTAAAATGATCAATAAACTGAACATCTCTTGTTTCCATTTCATTGTCACTATACTTTTGGGCAAATTCTGAAAGCTGATCATCCATATTCATATTAAAGTAGTTGTTTTTTTTGAGTGAGCACCAAAATGTTAAGTTTTCAGCCAATGGTACAAGCTAAAGTAACTTAACTTTGAAATTGTGGATATAAACTCGCTTTTCAAATGAAACTCCTTCTCATAATCGGGATGTAGTTCTCCAATATTCCTTGATAATAGCCAAGTAACTCTGGTATGCTCACGTTCTTAAGTCTACTGGCACCAAAAAATACAAGACCTTCTGTCTTTGTACAAAATCAGAATATTTTTCCTCTATAATTGGGACTACTTCTCCAGCAGGCAACTATATACTTCTCTTAGAAAAGAATAAATCCACACAACTATCTAATATAGATGTAATGGTGAAAGATATGAATATCTGATAGATGACAGATGGGTAATAATTAATAAACTAAGCGACAGTAGTATTAATGATCAATAAACTAGTAAATGATGATTAATTGATTTAATTGAGGTTTTATTAATCAGCCAGGCACTGGTATTATATACCTCTCAGGCATCTCCTGGCCAAACTCATCTAATAGATAAGTTCATTCATATTATGCCAATCCTCTGCTGGTCATGGCAATAAATATGAAAAATCCCCAAGTCAATTTGGCCCATGAATTGACTAAAAGTAACAATCATTTCAGCCCAATTGGAGGCAATTTTACTCTCATAATAGGGTTGACTTTGGGTTTTGAACTCAACGTCAAAATCTTCCCAATTAGAGCTACATCATAACTTGACATCTAACAATAAATGGGGAATAAAAATATATGATCATAAAAGATGATGCACCCCAATTTGGGACATTGGGAGGCCTCTCAATAGAACTAATTACGCCCATAATCAGGATGACTTTGGGCTTTGAACTCAACATCAAAATCTTCCTAATTAGAGCTACATCATAACTTGACATCTAACAATAAATGGGGAATAAAAAATATATGATCATAAAAGATGATGCACCCCAATTTGGGATGTCGGCAGGCCTCTCAATAGAACTAATTACGCCCATAATCTGGATGACTTTGGGCTTTGAACTCAACATCAAAATCTTCCTAATTAGAGCTACATCATAACTCAACATCTAACAATAAATGGGGAATAAAAAATATATGATCATAAAAAGACGATGCACCCCAATTTGGGATGTCGGCAGGCCTCTCAATAGCACTAAGTACGCCCATAATCAGGACATCTATGTTTAAGTGCTTAATTATCAATTTCATTAATTGAACCCAACTTCCACCTTAATGCATTAAGATTAATACACTAATTTAGGAGGTGCAATTTAGTTAATGCCATGGGACCACTTTGCACCCAAGTGACCCATAATTGGCCATAATATAATAATATCATAGCTATTATTAGCTACAATAAATGGGTACCTCAGATGCAAATAAAGCAGTTATGAGATGAATCTTATTTATCAAATTATGCAGATGAATTGGGAGAATCAAGGGATCAATCAATGGAAGTAATCTATCAGCATTGATGGTTTTCTCAAAGGGTTTATTTTTGAGTCAACCATCAAAATCTAATACTAGTCATGATATAGCGGTGGGCTCATAGGTTATATTGGATACATGCCATTTGTGGATGCAGGTACCTTCCCAGAAGTTTGCAAGCAAGCGTTTTGGTCACCTACTGGTTGAGGAAGACTTGGGCAATGCTGCTTTCTGGTATAAGCTGCCAGTTCACTGGAAACAGCACCCCATTTTCCACATATCTCAGTTGTCCCCATTCAAGGGGATCATTCCCACTGATCCAGAGCCAATAGTGATCAAGGATGCAGAAGAAGCTGAGGTGAAAAACATCTTAGCGTCCTGCAAATCATGGCATTCAGTTCAGTATCTCATCATGTGAAAGGTTATCAGGCCTATAATAACAGTTGGCTCAAGGCTCATGATTGCACAAATTGCATGGAACTGGTCAAGGTGTTCCATAAGTCCCATCTGAAAGCTCCCTGTCCCCCTCCAAAAAGCTGCAACCTTGATGGCGATCGAGTTGCCCAAGGCTCACAAAATTGTAGCCCTCATGCAGTTTCCCAGCGGTGATACCCTTCCTTTGGTAAAAGATAAAGGGTAGTGTAAGTCCAGGGAACGTCCCTGTGTGTGGATTATGAGATCTTTCCTTTTCTGAATAGAAAGGCTCCAAAGAGGGCAGCTGTACCCTTCATCACCCTAGGCGACCTCACCCATATGGAAGATGAGCGCTGGGTAACAGCTCTCCCTCTTAGGTTTTCTCCCCCAGTGCCCTCACTCACCTCAAGAAAACTTGTCTGCCAAATTAAGGAAATATGACTGAGATTACTTAATCGATGTCAAAAGGTCTGAAACTGATGGGAATATAGCCTGATGATCAGAAAACATATAGCAAAAAAGGGACAAAAATCAAATTATTAGCTGAACTCATTGACAGATTTGACTCAGGCAGCAGTACAATTACTGATGCCAACCACATCTGAAAATCATTGGGGATGATCCCTGATGTGCAGATGGTATGTTTGGAAAGTATTGCAGACAGTTTGAAACCTCTATTTAGAAAATTGGGAGTTGCGGCTGACATAACTCTTTTGACCTACAAATGGACAGTGACCGGGCATGGGAAGGTTGGGCATCCCAAATCCGTTTCCAACCAATTGGGAACACCCCTACGTGGGTTGGCCCTGGGGAATTCCCATTGCTCATTGAGCCAGATGCCATCATACCAACCAACAGAAATTAAGTTGAGCCTCGGTTCAGGCATTTGCAGTCAAACCAATTAGGACTCAGCCTGCCACTAAATCCTTTGATGTCAGTTTTATTTGAGATTATCTGCCCCCTCTCCCAAAAAATTCGCCAGGTTAGGTCAAAATTGAGGAACTGACCATTGTTTGGACCCAGTAAAATTGAACACTATTTAATCAGTCACATTGTACTGAGGAAATTATTGGTCAATTTTTCATCATTTATCTTTCCAATAAACCCTTTACCCAAAATTCCAATTTTTATGTTGAAAACCAAACCGCCCTTTCCGCTGGTATTCCACCACCCTTGGGGATCATTGCCATGTTTACCTGGTATTTTGCTAGGTGCCTATACATGATTATGGCTAATGGGTACTTAAAGGCGGAACTCCTCCCTAGTTCCATAACCGTTGTACAAGCAGCAGTGCTGCTAGTATTCAGGTTTGCTGTTTGGATGCTTCAGAACTTAAGCTGAAGGCCAGTCTAAATATAACTTGCTGTTTGACTGACAGTGTTGGCTGAAGGGAATCAAATCTTTACTGACCAAATAGCCCAAACATCTATTGGGGATAATTACAAGGAAATTAATGGTACTCAAAATTGGGGATCAACCCTGACCTATGCGGTTGTTTATTGTTCCCTTGGAGATTACTAATCTCGGGGTTCAAACCTAATAAATTGGTCGAGCAAATCCTATTGACTGAGATAACTAACCTGCTGCAGAATCCCCAACTCAGGATAATTATATATCTTAGCTTGGACTTCTTGGAGATTTACCAAAACACCTACCTGATTTCCCTTATATTGTGAATTCTAAGTAATAAAGTTTACTCTCTCATATCTCCTTATTTAAAAAAAGTTTGGACAACACATATGTAGGTATTAACACTCCTGACGTAGTATCTGGAATAAAGTTTCTCAACCAAGAAAAGCAGAAATGTATATTCCAACACCCAGGAGCTTTGGGTCCCCAGGTCTCAACAAATTAAGGGAACGTGGTATCACACCTGTGCTCCTGACAAAACTGGTGCTCCCTGCCAGGTACACCCCAAGTTCATGGTGAAAAATATAAAATAAAAGTTAAATTAAAAAAAGGATAATAACACCCTACCATAGCCCAACAAATCCCACCCCGCGCTAGTGTGGCTGCAGCACCTGATCATTTCTTTTGGGCTCGGGTCAATAATGGTAGGCAGATTTGTTCCCTCTGCTTTGGCCTCAACTATGCAAAAAGAGCGTGCCCTAAGGCCAAATCTGCTGATGCAGCTTCTGAGCCCCCTCTGGAGGTTCAGTATGGGGCGCTTTGCTGCCCCCTCCCACCCTCCAATCTCGTTCAGTGGGCCCACATGGAAAATCAGCCCCACCCAAAACCTCCATCCTCACTCTCCCACCTAAATCTACGCCAGCCAATCAGAGATATGCTTGGACCAACATCCGTACCCAAGCAGCTGCCCATTCGCCCAATCTTACCCACTCAAATTTAAATGCCACTATTCCAGTGAACCAAAATCCATGGGATCTATTGGCTGAAACTGACGAATCAGGTAATATCCTTATTAGTAAGCATACAGGTCAACCTCTCTGCCATGGCGATTATGGTCGGGCAGAATTTTTCCTTCCCAACTTTGATGAAACCCCTACCCCTCGCCATTTTGCTCCTCTACCCAATACAACCCCCTTCCAAAGTGACCACCAGCTCGCCTTAGCTGCGGTGGCCTCTCCTCATTGCCCAAAACTACGCACCGCGGTGGCCCAGTCAGTGGCTCAGCTCCAGCATGGCCTGCCCACCATCTTCTTCCCCCTGACTTCCCTGAGTCTCCCTGCAGTGACATCTCAAAATTATTTGATGATGCTGAAATTGCCGTTATGAATGTCGCAACACTTGCTTCATTCAACCCCTCAGCCAAAATCACCCGCCACAGTATCTCCCTTTTCATTTCAACTTCCTGAAGCCCGCAAAGAAGCTGAAGTTCTCCTCGCAGCTTTTGTTGAGACACTTTCCCGTCATTATCTTGATGCAGAAGTGGAAAACTCCTACTACGCTGACCTCAGCCCCCACTATGCAGATGCCCCAACGCCCTGGCTCTCTGCTCTGATCCGGTACTGCAACCAACACCCCTTGATTGAGGCGGGTCTTTCTGAAAACCAACCCCCCGACCCCTCCTCACCCTCTGCCATGGTGGGTTAAGCAGTTTCTGCTTCCCACCTGGTTAGTAGTTTGTTTTGCCATTTTGAGTGTTGTGATCGGTACTGTCCATCCCCTGGTCGGCGTACCTCAAATAAATCAATCAATCAAAAAATGGATAATAACGCTTTTGGCTTTGGAAAACGCCTCAGATCTGAAGCCACCCATCTCAGCAACTAGTCAATCAATATTCATGTAGGTGATACAGCAGTGAACCGTGACATTATATTTCCCATTAATGGAGGTGACCCTCCACGCTTCATCCGCAAAACAATATACTTTACACTTATCAGACTTCGTTGAAGCTCTCCAACTCCTCATATCTGGGGCCTTTGTCCCATGAGGCCAAGTAAATAGACTATGGGCTCTTGCAGTGCCAGCCCCTATGATAATATTGGCTCAAAGTTCTTTTCATAATGTAGATTAGGTTGGAGCTGGATATATGGAACGCTATCAGCATCACTTTATACATCCCACCTTGTACCATCAATTCCAAGTAGCATGGTTCCATTACCAGAAATATCTCCGCAACTTTCAGTTATTAGAGGCAATACACTCAAAGCTCCTCCAATTCTACCAATCTGCATTCTAGTTTGGTAGTGAAAACCAAAACTCTATAAGAAAATCAGCAGTTATTAATGTGATACAAAATGTGTCACCCGCTTGGATCAAGGAGTCATGAGTTTTGTTCAGACAGAACTCACAACTCGCTTTATTCAACTAGAGGTTGTTATCTATAATCAAGTTGTAGATCATACCCACAAGGTACGCTCCAAGCTTAATACTTTATCACCTCTACCGATGAATGCCTCCAGACCTTAGAGAAAATGATCTATAAATTAAGGAAAGTCCAGAATAGTTTCTATAACTCTGGGTTTAAAGGAGAGCTTGTGAGCGTGGACCTACCAGTTATGATGGACGTTAAGGTGAGTGAGGACCACCTGGTCGTGATGGACAGGATGGTGAAAGAGGACCCCCTGGTCATGATGGACAAGATGGTGGACGGGGACCCCCTGGGCCCAAAGGTCCTCCAGGGCCCAGTGGTGACCCTGGAATCCCCAATGAACTCCTTCAGGCATTAATTCAACAAATAAAAAATCTTGATGTCCAATTAGGATGCGTCGTCCAAGGAGCCCAACTTACTTGGGATAGAGTTTTCTTCTCTCTCAAAGGTTCCTTACCTGTTCATCATGAACAACTCAGGACCCTGGCCACCTTAACTGCTTTGGTACATGGATTAGAGAAAAGAGTGCTCACCACCAAACAACATTAACTCAACCTCCAAGCCATTAATACCACTTTTGAAACTAAATGCAGTAAGAAATCAACTCATCACCACAAAATGACTCTCAGTGCCCTCAGGAATGAGTAGATTTAAAAGTTGACAATATTAACGATCTGAAGAGCCAAGTGGATGCGCTTCATCCTCAAGCATATTCCCAAGACACCGCTTCTTTGTTAAGTGAAAGTGTGGTCCTTGTATCAGTTCATGTCGTTCATCCTCCAACTCTCCAAGTGGGACATCTAAACCTTTGTTCAAAAAAGTACATCCCTGGAGCGGAAAAAATCTTCTCTTTCTTATATTGCTATGAAAGCTCTATGGAGGAAGCAACCAATCATCAATGGCTTAAACACCTGGTGAGCTGCCTTAGTCGCATGGCTCAAGAATTATGGTCCACCATCTAATGCATTGACATACTTGGACTGATGCCAAGATTTCCTTGCTCAAGGAATTTGGGAGTGACCTAACTCTATTCAACCAAAAACAGACCTTCATGGGAAATAGCCTTAATTGGGGAAAAACTTTCAATTAGTTTACCCATTGCTTTTACCTCTAGGATCAAAAGTTTGTCACAAGGAATTATCTTACGCTATATGATGCTATCACGGCCTTGTTTTTGGCATTTAAAGGTATGCCTAATATTCTTCTTTAATTAAAAGTGGTGAAAACCAACTTGATTTTCCATCCTCCATATCAAAGAAGCTATTTTGGAATTTATGGCCAAACTACATAAGCCCGTCGGGCCACCTCATTTTAATGACAATAAGCCATAGCCCCAAGTGTTAGCTGTTACACCCCCAAATTCGCCTACACCTGAAATATACTGCACTCATTGCAAGAGAACCAATTATACTGTAGACTTTTGTCACATCTTTCAACACAAGATGACAAAAGATCAGTCAGTATAGGGCAAGAGGCTTCCTATGCTGAAGAATACCAAGTGCCTCAAGACCCTTGTTCAAGCTCTAGCTCTATTCCCATCACTTTAGGCTGTTTTGTGTTAGCTGCGCCTGCAGAAGTTGAAGTACTTCATTCTATTCAAGGAAATAAAAATCTCCAGATTTCTTACTTTTATGTTGTTCAGTTACCCAACAAAATTTTGGCAATCAGTCTTCTATGAATAGCCATGCACTGGAAAATAAAACTTTTAAGCGCATTGAACAGCCTTAAGCTTGGGCGCGGCAGAATACTTACCTGCTTCACTACAAGTCCCTAACAACAGTATACTAGCTGTTAATTTCAATTTCAGATCTTTGGTAGTTGGGTAAAAGTAGTCATGCATAAAGTTAAAGTCCTGGTGATGATTGAAACCGATTCCCTGGTTGACATTATTTCCTCCCAACTTATTTAAAATATAAGAATAGTTTTATACTTGATTCATGACACTAAATATGGGACGGCTGCTACCAAATCAAATAAGGTGATAGGAACCTATTATGCCTTACCACTTTGAAGCATGAACAATCAATTATTGACCCTCTAATTGCATTTAGAAAACAATACTTATAAATTGCTTATTGGAGTCCAATTGATACAGAAATTAAATTGCATCATCAATTATAAGGAAAAGTACCTATACCTACTATGATATTAGATTCCGTTAATATTTATACTACCCATCTAATTAAAGGAGCCCCAAAAAATGGCTTACCTCCTTGAGTACCCATCCTCTATTTGCAAAGTTGAATAACAAGTCCTACAGGGAAAAACTAACCTACCCCAGAGGCTGTGGATTCCAAAGATGGGATCCCTCTATAAGCCCCTCATCCTATCACAATACCCTCTGGCTCAAAAGTTATTGTAGATTTGGAAATCAAGATTATCTCTCATCCTAATCAAATCCTGGTGCTAATTAAACACCCAAACACTTCAATGAAGGAAGCTGTCAGGAGCTTGGGTATGATACCACGTATCCCTTGATTATTTGAAGCTAGGTGACCTGAAGCTCGTGG